>WEIS01067058.1:176-15928 GCA_013389965.1 Todus mexicanus | reverse complement strand
GAACGATAATCCCTTCCCTGTGTGAAGCAGGGTCCTGATGGGACTGTGCAATTAGACCATCATAGTGACAGCACAGACAATCTTTATTTCACAATTATTAAATCTGCTGCTTTCACCTCTGCATACTTCTGTCCTGTCACATTAATGAAAGAAAACAGGTTATGTTATCATGATCATCTACCGCTTTTCTGGGGTGAAGATAACGAGTAGGAAAGCACTAATACCACACGCATGCAAATTACTCTAGAACAACACACAGTGATGATGCGAGAGAGAAGAACAAGCCCAGGGACGAGGCACCCAGGAGCCCAGTGAGCCTGGGCAGTACGAGTCACAGCGTGCAGCTGCACGGTCCAGAAGCAGTACAGCGAAGAGCTTCCCCTGCACCCAGCACACTTAATCCACAACCCAGATAGTCTCCCATGAATAATCGAGAGTTGCCTGTGTACAGCAGAACTCTATTAACCTCAGAACTCGCTGCAGCAGGCTGTGTCCTCCATAAACTGCTTAGTGATCAAGTAACTGTTTGTAAGTGCGTGGCCTCTTACAAACGCCTTGAGTCTATTAACGGGATACTCGCCTCCAAGGCCCTGGCTATACTACGCAGCTTCATTTCAGATTCATCGGTTTTGAAGACTCGGGGGAATCCATTATCATCATCTAATCTTTTCTTTGCACATGAGAGCCTGATTCACAGCTCTGTAGCACGACAGGAGTGGTTTCTCCTTTCATCTCCTGGACCAAAACTGTTGAAAGCTTTGGACTTATCAGTGAGAATACAATTTATGAAACTTCAAGCTCAGGATTATCTGATCGGCAGTAGGCAACATAATATAAAGCTAGCAACCACATGTACTCCTCCAGCCGTTATGATTATCTGAAATGAAAGACAGGACTAGACGCAATGGTCCTGCCAAGGCAAAGATCAGGTGCACTGACCAGGCACGTGCGGCAAACGCTGAAGCCTGTGTTGTACCTCTGTTTGGGGNGAAATAGTGATGCACACCCCCCCGCCTCGCCCTGGGGTGGGGGGGGGAAGGGGAAAGGGGGGAATTTGCCAGAAGAGTTGAGGATGTTTCTGACCACTGAAGTCATATGGAAGCAGAGAGAAAGAGAATAAAGGAGCATCTCAGGTTAGATCTCAGAAAGGTAGCCTCAACTTCTAAGGAAGCTGGCCAGCACAGAGGATTGGACACGTAAGGTACCTGGGAGACGCTGTCTTACAGCTGAAGAAGACTGACATCCTGTCCAGCTAGCAAGCTGTACTGCTACCAGTATTCACTGGCATCACTTGCAGTGGCATCTGCACAAGGAACAACACGTCATTATCCCCATGCAAAACAGCCACACCAGAAACGCACCTCTGCTTTCACTTGTGCATGAGTCAAAGTGCTGTCTCCTCACCTCAAAAAAAAACAAATAAAAGCTCACAGTGTCACATATGAGACACCACCGGCGAAGCGGATGTCACACATATTATTACATCACTGGACTGAAATCTTCATAAAAACGCTCTAGAAATCCTCTAACAGTGGCTAATGTTTCTTCCCTCCCCCCTCTCCTTGTTCACTCACTTAGAACAAACAGTCAAAAAAAACCCCCAACCCCAACTAAACCCAAACAAACCCTGAAAGTAAATTCTAAGTATTCTGTGTGATTCTCTGGAGTAATACTCTGACAAAAGCAATCTGGCAAAGATCTTGGGAGCTCAAGTGATTCCTAATTGTTAATATATTTATAAGGAAAAGTTTCCATTAAATGATACACAGAAATCAGACATCTCGGAAGACAGATTCTTGGAGCTACCTTTGGCTAACAGCAGCCCGGCAAAACTCCTGCCACAAAGCACCAAGCCAGGTGTAGCCATTCTCCCACTTTTTCCCAAAGCATCGAGAGTAAAAAGCTGAAGCGCAGCTTGGGAGGGGGGAAAAAAGTCAAGAGCAGCGACTCTGCGCTGCATTCCGTAAATTTAGCAGCAGAGATAAGATGAGGGGAGTGGGGGGGTAGGGTGTTGGCTTAGCAAAAAGTCTAATAAAATCCTAGCCTATCTTCAGCTTTAGTCTGAAATAGCGTTTTGCAGCAGGACTACCTCCAAACACGAACAGCAACGCAAGTTTCCGCAAGACAACACCTTCCCCCCAGCACCTCCCCGAACAACCCACGGCGGCAGAAAATGGTCGATGAACAAACGAGCGGCGTTGTCACCCCGGCAAACCCCAACCGCTTGGAAAAGCCACGAATAAAAAAAACGCACCCCAAAAAGCAAGCAGGACTCCATTATTATTATTTTTTTTTTATCGCGCTGAAAATAAAAACCCGGGGCTTTCCCAACTAAAGCAGGAGCGGGGACACCCCCGGCGAGCAGCACCCCGGCTCCGCAAGCATCCCTGGGAGATCCCGGTGGCCGCGCAGGGCCCCGGGCAGCGCCCGCCNGGGGGGCCGGGGCTGAGCCAGGCGGGGGGAGCGGGAGGGGCTTATGGGGGAAGCGGCGGTGCCTCCCCGGGTGGGGGCAGAGAGTGGGAACCGGGAGGGGGGAATGGAATGGCAGCCGGGCCCCCCGCAGCCGGGGAGCTGCCGCCGTGGGTCCTACGGCGCCCCGGGGGCTGTGGCAAACGGGGGTACCGGGGGTTCTCCGTGCGCCGTTCTGGCCGCAGCCCCGGTCCCGGTGCGAACAGCGGGAAGGTGCGGAATTAAAAGGGGGGTGCCGGGGTGGGATCGGAATAACGCGGCCTCGCGTTTGTGGGGGGCGAGTGAAGGAGCTGAGAACGCTGCAGCGCTGGCTGGAGATAACCTCACCCCGTGGGTAGCTCCGTGGGTGGCGGGTATCGGGGTGAGTCTTTAGGGTGGGAGTTAGAGGAGGACGGTGGAGCTGCTGGGCACGCCTGGAGCGGAGCCGGGAGGTAGCGCCTCGGCTTCTGTAGGAGCCCGGGCTCGGTAGGAGGCACTGCGGGAATCAGTCTGGGTACGAATATTCCCGGGAATCTGGGTACGAATGTTCCCGGGATTCCCGCACCCGAGGAGGCGAGGTGCTGTCAGTCAGCTGCTAAACAGCAGCGCTGCCGACGTGCCTTTGCCTGGCCTCTTCCCCACTCCGAAGCGTCTCCAGCCGGTGTGCTCGCTTTGGTACCTACGGGTTTATCCAACTTGAGAATAAAGCATACAACCTGTCGTAAGAACAGCGTGCCAGCTCCTAAGGCGGAGCAGTTATTCTGAGCCTGGCAAGCTTTTTCTTGCACATAAATTAACTATTTTTTTTTTCTTCCTGACCCAGATTCTGCAGATTAAGTTTCTGCGATTTCTTTACAGAACAAGTACACAGGCGTGCGAGAATGTGCTTTCATAGGGCAGTTGTGGTTAATGGTCTGTGACTGATCCAGGCTGGGGGGACAAGAGTTGACGTGAGCTATCTGCACTCAAGAGGTCAAGTCAAAGTAGAGGGGTCAAGACCTGTAAAAGGTGAGGGCAGTCTGATGGGAAGGTGCCATATTTTGTGAGTTAATTTATCTACAGCGACTGGCCAAACCATTTGCCTGGAACAGTTCCCAAGTTTCTTCCTATTAGAAAGTGGGCATATGTCTTGGATCGTCTTGTACCTGTAGCCAGGGCCTTTATTTCCCAAGAAAATTAGCTGCTGTATTTTCAAATGCTCTTGAAGCAGCTATCACAAGAAGTTTTGAGTCACATGGCCTACTTTCTTTGCCTGCAGCCATCAATGTTTTAGATTTTAAAGCAGTTTCTTGTTTTGGTGGAAACCTGAAATTACGTGGGTTTCAGCATCTTGTATTCCCATAGCTAAATGTTTCACCTACTTTAGTTCACAGCTTTGAAGCTTCTAAATTACATTTCTCTCTAGAAACCAGAGGAACGGAGAAAATGTGACCAGTTTATGAGGCCACAAGTTTGGGCAAATCCTGATCCCGGCCAAATCCCAGGCATCTCTGTTGCAGAATTTCCATTTGTTTTGGCAAGAGCAGATTTCACCACTAGCTTTAGGTTTTCAAGACCGAAAAAACAAGAAGATCCCTTCCACTGCCATGCTCACAGGCTTGTAAACATACTTGCCTGCAGTAACGGGATCAGACCTCCACAGAAATCTTTCCAAGTCTTCATGTTCCTGTAAAACAATGCAAACTCCATGGATGTGAGATAGAGGCCTGATTCTCCCATCCGGAGTAGGTGTGAAGTGTCAGACTAAATGGTCTGGTTTGAGCCAAGAAAGCAGTTCCTGTGATTAGTCCACACCAACTAATACTGCAAATTCTCTTTCCACAGTCTAATCCTTTGCAGAAGCCTTGTTTTTCATAACTCAGAAATAAGCATCCTTTTCTTTCTAAATATAGTACACAGAGTAGTTGTGGCCATTTCACTCTGAAATTAGTGATTTTAAAAGCCAAGTAAGTTACACCATTCTCACAAATTTTAAAAAACTTAACTGGATTTCTGTTCACACTTGTATCTTTTCCGTTTATTGTACTTTCTCAGGAGTCCCTTTATCAGAATAGGTAGGATCTCCTCCTTTAATAAATGAACAGGGAAGATGTTAGCAAAACAAGCTACCTTTCTCTGCCTTTTACTCTTATTTCCTTTTTTTAAATTATTTTTTATTTGTTTCCCTCTACAAAGGGCTGGCAACAGACCCAGAAATCTGACCTTAGCTTACTTGATTTGCCGACCTTCACAGATTGTTAAATCTCACAGAATTTTGATTTAGAACATTAAAAGAACCTTAACACCCAGCTGTAGTAGCATAAACAGTGCCACATTAGTATACTTCAAAAGAGATGCACCTAGAAAGGCTCAAGAGACTTCTAGAAAATGTACTAAGACTGTTTGCCACAGAGAAGAAAAATTCCCCTAAGCAACATATTTTGGGTTTACAGGTATTGGGCAATATTTCATTCTTGGTGCAATCTCCTTTGAGGTTGAAAAATGAGCTTGAAAACCTCAGTAACATAATTAGATGACTGCACCTAATCAGTACAATGGTACAGGAACAAACAAAACTTTATCAACAGATACAAACTAGACAGTTGAAATCAGGGTCATGCACTGAAAAGAAACTCAATTGACAAGAAATAGGAGTAGATAAAATAGTGCCATTTTGCTTGAATTGCTGCCAGAGAAATTGTATATTGTACTCCATAGCTGTCAGAAGGTGTGAGAGAGATAATGGGAAGACATTGTGATTCATTGTGGGATCCTGCTTTCTTAAATATTTAATACTAATATCCTGTGTTATAAACTCTCTATTTAGGTACTTTTATGAAAGCATAGGGTTAAAAAGAAAGAATTAGATTAAAACAGTGCAAACTCAAACTCAGACCTCTGCAGTTCTTCTGCACAACTTTCAAATGTTAATTCAAGTCTGATTTCAAGCTGATCAATTAGAACAATGCATAAATAAGAAATAAAACCTCTTTTGTGGGAGACAAAATAGACTACATTGAGTGGTTTATTTTATTGCTAATTACTACTGTCACCTCTCCAGGTAATAGGGTGCTGCTCACCCAGTTACTTAAAATGACTCAAAACTCACCTCTGCGTTCCAGTTACCTTTCAAAAATCCTCTCAAAAGAGAGATGAGTCCCTCATCCTCTCCCTCTCTGGTCTTCATTTGTGGTTTCCACTGGCACTGCAGTGGTCATTCACCTCCCACCCCGTTATTAAAGCCACTAGCTGTGCTTGGGAACGTCTGCGCCGCAGCTCCTCTCTCCTCAGTGGCTTTGTCTGAAACTCAGAAAGCAAGAGATGAAGTGACTTTGGTTCTTCAGCCTGCTCTCTCTAAGTAGTTTTGGTCCTACAAGTCACTTAGAATTTTTCCCAAGTAGTGTTATATGAATTGTTCCAATTTTTAAAGCAATAAAAGCTGGGTTTCCCAAAGCATCTTTCTCTGCCTGTCATAGCAGTTGGTCAGTGAAGTTTGCCGGGGAATAGTGGTTTAATCACAAAACGTGAGCGCTTCAGCTCAGAAATGATTTGTGGCAACTGACTGAACACAGACTTTTATGAAGCCCCAGGTATTTTTCAAGTCCTCAGAGCTTTGGTTCCAGAGCAGCACATGCGAAGTTTTTGCAGCTACTGAGGGAAAATTGGTGGCATTTGTTACCTTCACTGCTGCTATTCAGAAGTGGGTAGGTGATGAAGTTAAAGGAAATTATACCAATTTCACACAGTTACTGCCAAGATGACAGGCAGTGCACAGATTTTCCAAGGGAATATCGTGTCTGTGAAAAATACCTATTTTGCAGGAAGATGCAAAATACAAAATTATCCACAACGTGAAAATTTTTCAGTATCTCCCTAAGTGTTTATTGCAAAGAAGTTGTAGCATTTCTTCCAGGGAGGTTTTAACAACAAAAAAAAAGAAAAAAAAAAAGAAAAGAAAAGGTAACACAGCATATAATCTGTGAGCTGTTATTTGAATAATGGATGCTGCTTTTTGCAAAGGCCCCATGCGACTCCTTGTCAAGTTTTCTCAGCATCTCTAGGAAGGTGGTATAGCAACAGTTGTTGAAGGAGAAGGGATGGAGAGATTTTCTTATCACTTTTGTGATGTTTGCTTTTGAAGAACTGGACTGAGTCTCCAAACATCCAGTGGGGAAGCATTTGCTATCCCTGGGAACTGTCTCCTGCGTTGAGAGGAGCAACAGGCAGTGGATCCGTCTCCTGTCGCTAACTATATGTAAATGCCTGGGTTTGGGGATTTGTAATGAGATCTCAGGAGATGGGTTGTGCTATTACTAATTGCTATTACTCATTTGAATGAGAAGATTGGTTTAGACATCTGTGGTAGGGGAGCTGCAAAGCACTGCAGAGCTGTACGTATAATTAAGGAAAGTGGTGGTGTGTGTAGTCCCCTGCGCTCAAGTGAGTTTGAGCGCTAACAATCAAAAGTGAAGACCACGACTCCAGCAAACCATGAGCGTGATGTTCACCTTATGCTGAAACCTGTTCCTGCTGTCCCAGACAGTATTTGCTAGCACTGGGACCAGTGCCTGTGGCCACAGCACAGGCACGGGGTTTCTCCAGCCTCCTGATTTAGGATGGAACGACTTGAGATCTGCAGGAAGGGAGGATTGATTTAGGATGGTACAACTTGAGATAGCAAGCACAGCTGCATTAAGGAGGAGGCCCATAGGGTCATCCTAACACTGTAGAGTAGATAACAGGACTCTAGAGGCCTGATAATTGGCCTGGACCAGCTCAGCAGTTAATGAGACAGGAAGACTCATTTTTTTTCACCAAAGGTGAAAAGGACACTTCGAGGAAGACTTCAGGCCTTCATCAGAAGACCACCAGAGGGGCGCCAAAGACCACTACCACTTTTAACTGTGCATACGATGTAGGGGTGGAGATTATTTTAATGAATTCTTAGAATTCAATGCATATGTATGTGAATTCTGGGAAATGTTATGAATATGTATGTAATAGCTTGATAAATAGAGTTCTAGTGCTTTAGATCGGTGCATATGTTAGGAGGAGCTATCCCCCATGCTGCCCGGTGCCGCAATAAAGAATGCCTGCTTAATAACACTTGATTGTTACTGAGTTTTTTCTGTTTCACTCCTGAGCATAGTCAGTGCAGTCAGCTTATCTGTCCCTTCCCAGTCACAAGGTAAAGCCCTGCATGGCAATAATGGTCAAGTATTGGTCATATTCCATGTCTGAAGACATCGCTGATGTGTGTATTAATGGTGTATCCCCTTTGCTGTAAGCAGTAGGGCAGGTGGAGTTCAGCACTTGCTGTTCTCTCACCATTCTCGCTCTTGAAAACAGATGGGCCTTATGTACAAGTCATGTCTCTGTTGCATTTAGCTAACAAAAGCAACAGTCAAAATCACCATTGCATCCACAGAGAATAATGAGGATTAGAGTCTCGTCCCCTCTGCCAAGAGGCTCATTTGCATTCCCTGATCTAGCTATTCCCCATTTTTCCATTTTATGAAAGAATGTCCCCAATGTCTTTCTGTCCCTAAGATGAGAGCTAAAAAGCTCTCGTTGATGGGGGGCTCTGGAAGATCATGTTCATTAGATCGCCTTTATACGTAATTCTTACACTTCATACACTTCTGCCACAATTCTCACTTAATTTGTGCCACTTCAGAAAAATATGCCAGTCGTCTCCGTGGTCGCCCTGTTTATCATCTCTGGTTGCAGGAGCTGGTACTGGCCAGGTGCAGGGACAATGGCTGGCTGCTCATTTCTCTGCACCAGCTGTTCCCCTCAGCATGCACCCAGTCCAGGTCCTGCTGATGACAGCCCTGTTATGGCTGCTGCTGCGAGGTTTATTTTATTTTAGGAGCTAATCCAGACTGATCATTCAGAGAGCCTGCCGAAGTATATCAAAAGGTGAGTATATTTTCCAGAAGACATATTCTAGCCTTTAAATCTGTCACAGAATAGCCTAAAAGTCTCTGTGAACCTTGGGGCTTTTTTCCCTCAGACTTGTAGGAGATGTGGACTCGTATGATTAGATAACATTGGGTAGTGAATCGCTACCCTGCTATCAGCATGTATTTTCCAGCATACGAGTCAAATATGCCTGATACATATGGGTGGATGCCAAACAAGAGCCTCCAGTACAACTCAGCCCTACAAAGACCCCAGAGCCAGGGGAGTGTGTTTCTTGGATTTGCTTGTCACCATAGGAGTTGGTCTGCATCAGGCAACTTAGAGATCCTAAGACAATGCTGCTTCTGGCTTTTTGCTACATGGACCCCCAAGTAAGGAACGGGAGAGGCAAGGGGAGAGCGAAAGAGAGAGGCAGAGGAAGAGGGAGAAGGAGAAGAAAAGAGAAGGTAGGGAAGGGAAGAGGAAGGGAGAGGAGGATCATAAACTGATGGTACAGGAAAAAAACAGAAAAGTTGCTTACTAGATGTCATGAGGCCTTTGAAGCCCAGATTGAAGATCCAGGCCCTATTCATTTGCTTTCAGGAACATAAAATCCATAGTTCCATATGTAAAAGCAAATAAAACTATCTGGGTTTTCAGGGAAATTCTGATTCTGATTTCAATTTCTGCTGTTCACCAAAATACTATCTGTGAGGTTTTTTAAAATTGCTTTGGACAAGATGTTTTGTAACAAAAGGGGAGATACAGAATCATAGAATCATAGAATGCCTTGGCCTGGAAGAAACCTCTAAAGGTCACCTAGTCCAACCCCCCCTGCAGTAAGCAGGGAATAGAGTTTGCCGCTGTATGAAAAGAATGCAAAAAAAAAAAAGATAAATTAAATTTGAAAAATGTTTTCTTAGCCTCGATGATGTAATTCACTGAGCTGTTCCAACTAATTGTTTTTAAATTAGTTTTTCAACTAATTGTTTTGCATCCTAACCTTTTTCATTAATATTAAGTAGAGACAAAACCAACTTACAGCTATGGCAGTTGCATTTCACTTGCATCAATAGAGATTTTCCTTTACCTCTTTCTTCTCCCATTTCAGTCTATTATATCGTCAGTCAAGATTCCCCACCAAAGAATGTACTTCTGCCTCTGAGATTTTGGCTTGCTTCCCTGCAGCTGAGGGGAGGAATTTGCCAGTACTTTGACCTTTCTCTCTCTAATAATCTAGCTTGAGTCGGTAGATGCCAAAGGTAACTTAGCTATTTCGTATTTTTACAGTTTTATCTAAAGACAGTCTGTCATTCTTTGTGTAGACTCAGGTGTCTGCAGAATAGTACATTCTGTTCTACAGGCGAGCAAAACACGACAAATGGGATGCTATAAATACAATAATAAAACCCTTGAATAAATGAAACTTTGAGAGAGGTCACTCAGAAATAGCTTGAATTCCAACAGACCCTGTATTAATGACTCAAAATTGTGTACATAGTCAATTAAACTCATAGTTAATTCTGAGATACAGAGGTGGGGACTGATGGTTATTTTTTGTGAATATGGACTTTTCCTCTGGGAGACCTGCCTTCTCTTCTGAGCCATTCCATGTGTTTACGGTGTGATGTTTAGCAAATCATCCTCTCTCTTTAGTTTAAAATTTCCCATTCCTTAGAATAAGGACCAGGCTGTCCTTTGTAAAATGCCTTCAAATCCATGGATGAAGTCAGGGCTTACACCGGAAAATCACCAGCAGTATGCATTGACAGAGCAACTTCTAAGAGCCTCAAAATACTATCCTGAAATTATAGAAGAATGCATGCATTAATTCAGGAGTATCCTAGTTAGATCTGAAAGGGCCTTTTTCCCAGTTCATGGATAGCTAGCCTTTCTTTTTTTCAAATTCAGTTTTGGCCCAAATCATATCAAACTCAGAAATTATTCCTATTTCCTGCAAATGGGAAGTTCCAAGGGAAAAAATAAAATAATCAGAAATACCAAGGAAGAAAAGCTTCCAAAAGAAATCACATTCCCAAGTGAATCTTGCATTATAGACAATGGGTGCCTCAGGTGGGGGGTAAGGAGGAAAAGAAATCTGCAGGGTGCCTGAAGAGAACCAGACACGTCTTGTGTGTTTAAATGACTGTTCTTCTTCTTTTTGTGTTTCAATCCTAATGCTTAGCCAAAATTCAAGGTTCCGTAGTCATTTTCTGATAGAGAAATTACAATGAGAGGTGGGTGTCTGACACAGCTCCACTTGTTTACAAATAATGTACAAAATCTTGCTTCCTTGAACAAGGCAGAAACCAGCAAGCTGGAGACAGCTTCTCAGGGGGGAGTCCAGCATGGCCAGCTGCCAGCACTCTGCTCAACAAGGTCCCAGGAGATTTTCCCAGCACCGTCTTCCCTGTGCTTACTCACACCATAACTTACACTTGGCTTTACCTCCTTCCTGTTGGGTGCTAAAGTCCTCCTGGGCTCCTTGCACAGAGGCACCATCCAGGCAGCAAGTCCTGCACCATGAGGTCTCTCTCAAAGCCCTCGCTGCTGGGCACAGCATCAAATTAACAGAGTCCACCTCCAATAATTTCAGGGAAAAGTTGAAGAAAGCTCACTGTGCAATCTGAAAGCTCACAAAGGAGAAGATAAGAGAACTCTCGATGTACTTTCTTCACTACAGAAAAATGCCATTAATGTGAGGGCATTTGTTACTCTGGCTGCTACTTTGAACATCTGAAATCGGTGATTTTCAGGAACAGACTTAATTAGGTAACAATTCAGCATGCTTCTGCCACCAGAATTAGTTGGGATGATATGGGCAGGATGGGATGGGTAGAGGAGATAAATAACGCAACGGTGGTACACAGATGACAACAGCATCTCCACTTGGCACAGCCATCACTGCCAGACTCAACCTCCTTGCCATTCTTGTCACAGGCTGAAAGGTCTCTCTTGCTGTAAGAAGTAGAAATATTTTTTCCAACTCTCAAAGTGTATCATCACACTCTCACAGGAAATGTGAATTAATTGAGTGTATATTATAATAGTGAAACTATAGTATATATGTAATTTCCAGCCGCAAAAATTCTGCTACCAATCGTGAAGGAGGAACTAGGAAAAAAATTGAGAGGTCTTTTTTCATTCTCTAGCTTGCCATGATTCCTTGATTTCTCCCAGTGAGGCTGTGGGCTCTGGGACAGATCATTAAGGCTCCTTCCCTCTTTTCTGTAGTATAGACCTCTGCGCTACAGAAAAGAGAAGCTGGTATTGCAAACTGTAGGGATGCCATGAGCTGTAGCAATTCTAGAAAATCCATAGAGATTTAATGGAGGATAGCCCCAGGCACATGATGAAAAGAGCATAGAGAGTGAACAAGATGTTCAGTCTTTGGAAACACTGAGAATAGCTGAAGTTTCATGGCAGAGCTGAGCTTTTTCTCTAACTTCCCTCACCTCTAATGAGCAAGAGTACTTCTGTCAGGTATTGAGTTTAGATTTAGATTGCAGTGTTGTTCACTACTCTGTTACAAAAGTCAAATAGATTTAATGTCCAGGCCTGTAAATCCTCTGCAGTGAAACAGGAAAAAAAATGAAGTTACAGAATGAAGACCAGTTAATGGAAGTGTACGCATGAATGGCCTGTAGGGTTTTCTCATTAACTGCTGTGCTGATTTATATTGTTGTCCTCGCAATCTTTTTGTATTATGTTTCATTATGTTCAAAGAATATTGTTCCAATTAGATTAAAATTTGTCTTCATGGGAAGCATTGCCCTCACTGAAGGACAAGCATGATACTCCTGGGTAACCTGTAATACAATTTGCCGCTTACAGCTGCCAGCTCATATCCACTGGATCTTCATCACCATTCTATGATTCATTCACCATGCACAAGGCCAGCCCAGAATTTGGGGAATGGTTTACAAAGTGATTGCAAAACACCTATATCTGCACTAAGCCTTCAGGTAAAAGACAGCCAACAGCCTTTGTGTAGGGCTTAGGAAAGGAAAATCCAGGCACCTCCCTCCCTGGTTCAGGGAGAGTTCAAAGCACCTGCTTCTGCTGGGGTGCATGCTCACACTGCCAAGAGCAGCCCAAAGATGGTCTGCCCAGGGGGATACACTGCAACTAATCGCACTCTGTGCATCAAACTGCAAAAACAAAGACCAATTAATCATCATGCCACCTTGCCAAGAAAGTAAATACTACTGGCCTCACCTTACATACAGGAAAAAGGAGTCATTAAGCTGCCACAGAAAGCGCTGGGGCCAGTGCCAGGACCAGGAAACAGGTATCCAAACTCTCCAGTGTGCTAGCTTTCATCTGGCTTCACTCAGGCAACAAAACTGATCTCCCATGGAGTCAGACTCAAGCTAGCTCCTCCAGAACTGAGGAATGCAGCAGCCAACCTGTCCTGCTGTCCCACAGACTGTCTAGAGCAGCCAGAAGCATGTCGCGCTTCTTAACTTTTGGCTTCTTGTAACTTGTTCTTTGTTTGTTGAGAGGAATTGGGGTCTCAAGGAGCCACATGTGGTAGTTCTAGGGGATTCTGGTTGCTTCTATAGTAGCAAAACAGAAGGCACAAAAAAGTAAGTGGCAAGCTTTGAAGATCAGCTAGTGTTCAATTTCATTTAATTTTTAACCTTTTTTAAATATAAATACACTTGCAGATTACAAGCTTCTCATTAAAAAATAAACCAAATAGCCTGGAGTTTCCTTAAACTCAGAGGCATCACCATAGATGCTTCACAGGTCCCACAGCTTATTCTGTCCTTTTCAAAGGCAGACCAGTACAACTTCTTGCTCCTGTTGTTGTAACTCAGTTCATCCTACAGAGTCACAGCTTATGTAGGCCCATGAGACTGCCTGTCTTGAAATAAGCACACAGGTATTGTTCAGCTTGCAGTCCTTGCCTCTCACAAGTGAACAAAGAACAAAAATATAATTAATAAATAAATAATTTTAAAAACTTCAACATCAAACTTAGCAGAGAAAACAAGATGCTTGACCAAACCTAGTTCTGTGGGAGAGCTGATAGTTGATTTACCCTACTAACATATCAGTAATTCTCTCTGTTACAAAAGAACTGTGTGGTTCTGTTTGGTTGCTCACAGGGTTGCTGCTGAAATTCCCAAACCACATTCTCAGGAAGGGATACTTAATCAAAAAAAGCTTTAAGCTTTGCACCACATCGCTGATACTGCCATTCCATCATACCCTTCAATGAGATTGACTGCAGTGATGTGGCAGTGATGTGCTGACAGCAGAATTTGGCCCCAGTTTGATGGGATAAGGCAAACACACAGATTTTGGCACTTGAATTCAGGAGGGCTAATATCAAGAAGCAAGTCTCTGTGGACATTAACAGCACAGTGGCAAAGCTCTGCTGATCCACATTTCAAGAAACTAGTGTCAAGGAGGACATTTTATTAGGGTGTTGGAAGAAAGAGGGAAAAGGGTTCAGAGGCTGAAGTCACTGGCCCAGCAGCAGCAACTAGTGCTCACTATAATTCTGAGTTTACACTCACCAGCGGGGACTCCAGCTGTATGGGGAAACAAAAGTACGGTAGAACAAAAGGAATATGAGGAAGACACAAGGATTTGAGCCTGGCTGGAGGAGTCCATCTTCAGACAGACCAATCATGACTGAACGTGGTGTTTATGGGCACAAGAGTAGAGGGGACAGACTTTGTTCTTGTAGCTGATCAGGGGAGGCAACAAGCTCTGCCCCTTTCTTTCCAGAAAGTAAAAGGATAGCCTGTTCTACATTAAAAAAAACCCACAAAACACCACACAATCAAACAACAACAGAAAAATACAACAGAAAACAGGAGAATTTCCACACTGGACTGTTCCTATTCCACCTGTGCAAATACCTTTGTATCCATTGGCAACAAATCTGGAAAGTCCATCTGTTTCCAAACAGCATCCCAACATCCCCTGATCCAACCTCACATGCTCGTACTCTTATGTCCTCTCATTTTACCAGATCATAGAAAGGGAGGAGGAGCGAGAAATCCAGCGGATTTACTCTAATCCCTGAACGCAGCTTTGGATCTGCTTTGTATGATCTCAGAGCCACCCCGTTGTCTATATAAACAATACCCTGTGCTGCACAGGCAGTTCTGTACAGCCCGCAGAGAAGAAAAAGGAATAAAGGGTAGTGAGAAACAGAGACAGTATATAGCTCAGGGAAACATAATATAATAGTGGCAGAGTTTGCATTTTATGCCAAAAAAATCCTTCCAGTTTTCTTGTCTTTTTTTACTAGGACTTGATGAAGTTAAGAGGCAGGGAGCAATTTTACAAACTGTGACATGTTTAGCCAAATGATATTGCAAAAAGCTTAGGAAATACCTTTCTCATTCGGATGTACAAAGTAACATGTCTTGCAGTTTGTATCAGCCTGGCTTTCTACATGCCTAGGATTTAAATGTAAATCTTTGTCAAACATGAGGAGTTTTTAAGTGTGTTAATCACATAGCCCTTTTAACAGTGTGCGAAGTGATGTGAAATCATTGGGGAGCATTAATACCTTGCGGGAAGAGTTCCAGGTTAGAAGGCTGCAGTTTGCAGCACTGCTAAGACATATAAATCACTGCAGCTACAGTGGAATGTGATGGTTTGAAACCATTGGTTTTGGAAATGGAAAAAAGATGTGATCTTGAAAGATTCAAACGGCTTTGAATACGCTGAGCCCAATCGTACAGATCTGATTGAGACATATTCAACAAACATCAAAGTACAAGCTGTGAGATCAAATACTTTCTGTAGCAAAGCTTCCAGTAAAACTCACCGTTTCTAGCTCTGCATATGTTTAGAAACACTGGGGCTAAATGTACAGCAGTTTGCGCTTGGCATAATCAGCTGCTGCCGTGCAAACTGAGCACAAACACCTTTTCTGATCTAGTAATAATTGTACATCATTGTGCCATCTTTGTGAGGTGCAAAAAGTCACCGTGAACGAATGCTTTGTCCTGCAAGGTGAAAGAAGTTGGAGAGGGAATTTTCTTGCTTCCATGACATTGCCAGTCTATAATAGGCTTTATAGTGGGGGTCTGCTACAGGCCACCCAACCTTCCTGACTGAGTGGATGAGGACCTCTGCAGACAGACTGAAGCAGCCCCACATTCACAACCCCTGGTCCTCATGGGGATCTTCAACCACCCTGATATCTGTTGGAGGAACAGCACAGCAGAGTGTAGGCAATGAGGAGATTCCTGAAGTGCATTGATGATATAACTTCCTTTTCCAAGTGACAGAGGAGCCAACCTGGACCTTGTACTCAGCAATGGGGAGAGGCTGCTGGGGAATGTGAAGCTCAAGAGCAGCCTTGGCCACAGTGACCATGAAATGGTGGAGTTCAAGATCCTTAGAGCAGTGAGGAGCGAGCACAGCAAGCTCACTACCCTGGACTTCAG
>WEIS01067055.1:50097-74933 GCA_013389965.1 Todus mexicanus | reverse complement strand
CCTAACTTTCTGTGATTCTGTAAACCCAAACTTCACAGGTTCACCAATTCCATCTCCACTGACCCTGGTGGAGCTACAGTGAGGGAGCTGCTCCTCCATGCCTGGAGGAAAGCTGATTCTCCAGCCAAGATCTACACAATTTCATTTAAATGGATTGGTCCAGGAGGATTAATTCCACAACGTTCGTTAAGCACTAAGTACTATTATTACCCAAACTGCTTGAGTTGGGTTATTTTCCTCTTTGAACAAAAAGTGCTTAGAGACCAATATGTCTGAAGGATTAAAAGTGACTTCAAAATCAGCATAAAAATAAGAAGGATTTGAGGAGCTTCACTGTGTCATTCACACAGCAGCGTTTCTACGTCAACGGCCTGGTTGTCCCCAAACCCAGCACATCTCAACCAGCTGCTTTAAGCTGATGTTTAGATTAACACTTTCAAGGGGAAAAAAAAACCCAATCAAATTTCAGGTATCAAGTCTCCTTCCTGCCAGGTACCATGAACTTAACAAGGAAAAATCCTTCTGCTCAGCAGAACTGGCCTTCACCTCCTAACAGTGCCAAGCAGCACAATTACCCTGCCCTGCTCATTTGTCACCATGAGTCTCTTGCACAGCAGGATCCCAGGGGAGTGTGACTGTGCCCCAAAGTCCCCCCCACACCGAGCCAGCCAGGAACGGTGGCAGCAGATGCCACAACAGCTGCACCAGCTAAAAATTAAACTGTTTGAAGACACACGTGGCTAATGAGGAATCGTACACCATCTAGAGCACGTTGCTCTAGTTACCGTGTCACATAAACCCAGCAGAGATCTGCCCAGTCTCCTCTTTCTTCTTGACCTGATGTTTGCTCCTGTCTCCTCACACTGGCTCTGACCTTGCTGGTGGTTAGGACATAGGAGACTCTAGCCTGTTCGGTTCGCTGAGGTGACTCTTCAGGAGACTGTACCAACACTTGGGCCAGCACAGGGGAAGCGTCTGGCAGGAGCAAGCAGTGGGGACCTCCTGTTAGATGGCAAAGGGGCCAACTGCAGGATTAAGTAAGGCTTCGGGGACTTCAGTGTCACAGAATCCCAGCATGGTGGGGGTTGGGAGAGACCTCTAGAGATTATCTAATCAAACCCCGCTGCTAAAGCAGGGTCACCCAGAGCAGGATGCCCAAGATTGGATCCAGGTGGGTTTTGAAAGTCTCCAGTGAAGGAGACTCTGCAAGATCTCTGAGCAGCCCAGTCCAGGGCTCTGGCATCTTCAAGTAAAGAAGTTCTTGCTTATGTTTAGGTGGAATCTCCTGAGTTTGTGCCTGTTGCCCCTTGGGCACTGCTGAAGAGTCTGGCCCCATCCTCTTGATACCTGCCCTTTAGACACTATGTGCATGCCAGGCAGCTCCCATATCCTGAGCTCCTTCTCCTCTTCCCCCTCTGTCAAATGGACAACACTTCAACGTTTTCCTCCCTAAACCCCCAACACTGCACAGAACAAAGAACAGCTCTAAGCCAAAAAACCTTGGTGTTTGATACAGCAGATCATCCAATCCTGTCCTGGACAAAACCATCACTGTAACCCTGAGCAGCACTTCTAACTCGGCACTGACAGCCTCCAAAGCCACACGCAACACTGGCGATACCTTATCTAGGACTGGATGAGACCCAGAAGACCTTGTGGCAACTTCTGCCTGACTTGTCAGAGGCACAGCCAAGTACACACAACTGCATTTGGCTGCACCACATCATCTCTCTCACCCTGCCTCTATCCCGCCTGTTTCTTCAGCTTTTCTTTGCAAACAGGCTTGTCCAGCAAGGTCTAATCTCAGCTGAGACCTCTCTGTGCTGCTAAATTTCGTGTCCTTAAGGGATTTCTCGATGAGCGTTGAAAAGGGTGCTGCATTCCTCCTCCTACTAACACAGCTGTCCAAGACAGACTCTGCTGATGTCAACCAGCACAGCCCTAGTCTTATTTTTGCCATTTTTCAGAATCCAGCCAACAGCGTTCCCCATAAGATTATTCTCTCACAGATCACTTGTCAGTAGAAGTAATATGGCTGCTTTAAAATGGGTTTTAGATTAAAATTAAATTGGAAATAGGACATGCTTGCCCAGATCTGCTACTGAGCTGTTTGAAGGAATAGAGGAAGCAGCTAAACTGAGCAAGGTGCCAAGCTCCGGAACCCAAAGCTGCGGCATTTTCTCTTAAGTTACTTAAATCAACTTCTACCATGTGGAGCGCCCACAGCTTCCTTCAAAGGCCAAGAAAACTGTACACGTTCAACATCAAAACAGCATCTTACAAACTTCAGCCAGCTTTAGTGACGAGAAGGGCTTTACTCATCGTGTTTGCTGCTGCCAGGAGTCACAGCAATGGTTACAGGAAGAAACAGCATATACTTGCAGAACTTCTCAAAACCACTGCATGAAGCTGTTGGACTCGGGTCTTCACCATAGAGGGAACTCCGGTAGAAAGGGTGGTTACTGTGCTAAGCTAGAGCAGTGAACACTGGCCATGCCTTGCTTTTTCAGATTTGGAAATCTGATGAAATATCAGTGACCGAGGTTGAATCCTTTTACACATCTACTCTAGGTGAGTAGTGGTTCCAGCTCTGTAAAGGCCGTTTCTCCAAGCACTTGCTTTATTGCTGCCTAGTAACAGAGGCTGCAAACCAGTTTGAGCTCAAGAGAAAGTACAACGTGTTAAGCGAGAACCAAGCAGTGCTAAGTTTCAAACCAAACACCTGAGAAAATGTGTTCAGGAACCAATCTAAGGATCTTCTTCTAAGGATCTTCTTTGTTCTGTTTCCACATCACAGCTGCTGAACAACCCTTTGGAAAGCTCAGGTTAGCTCATCTCCTCCATCAGCTTTACCACAACTTCATGGTGGCTCTGCCAAGGGAAGCACTGGTTAAATCAAATTTTACTGAAGGCCCACGAGTCTACACCTATGTAGGCCAGGACTCACCACGAACGTGTTCACTTCTTCGCCCTTAGAGTTATTGCTCACAAGTAATAAGCCTGAAGTGAATATCTGGATATAACAGCTTCCAAAAAATAGATGGGTCTTGCTGGGCTTCTGCTCACAGTCACTACGTCTCTTCAGATACTAAGGCTGAACAAAACCAATCCCTTCATTATTTCTCCAGCCTAACATTCAAAGGATTCCTTAAATTATCAGCAGGCACCTAGTCAGCAGCTCAACTCCTCACTAAAGGCATAAGAACATCTAATCTGAAGTCTGTGTATTAGTTGATCCTGCTCTAGATGATAAATTTTGAATGACCCAGAAGCCTGCCAAGCCCTGCTGAAATTAAGTGTCATGTTTTTACTATAATAAGACATGAATTAAGCTTTTATACAAGCTTTTGGGTGAAATGAGTGTTATCAGGCACTAACACCAGGCTGATAAACATTTGGTGATTGCTCGCCCTGACAATCCAACTGGAGTTTAATAGACCACAGAGAGACTTTTAAGCAGAGAGATGGCCAGTGTCACAGATGGTGACGGTTCCATCGTCTGGGGCAAAACTATTCCACAACCGTTTAAAACTACATTAGAGCATCTCAACTCTGTTCTGTAAATAGTAGTTCTAGAAGTTCATTCTCCGAAATTCAAAGAATTCTTTGAGAGACCCTACTGAGCTCTCAGCTCAGAGACAGGACACTGCTATCTACATGTCCATCTCACATTCCAGGATCTCAAGGTATTCCAGTTGTGGTTTTGCTACTTCATTGGTGCCACACACATCACAAGTCCCTCTGAGCTCCTGGATGTAGATGACTCATGTGCATACATGAGCAATTATCTAATTTTTATTTTAAAAGTAGAACAGGTAAGATAAACCAAATTTTACAAGTACAACTGTCCATAGCAGAAGCGGTGTCATGATATCTGCACAGCCTAAAAAAGAAGCGCATCTGTAAGACAGTCCTACTAAAGAGCTTTCAAAGATTGTTGACTATCTTGACATGGCAAAGTGTCCAGAAAAAACAAACAGCAACACCTTTCAGTTCAGATCTCTATACCACCAACAGCTTGCTCCAACAGAACACTGAACCAACACTCTTCTTAATAAACCCCAGGACACCGTTGGCCTTCTTGGCCATGAGAGTACATTGCCTGGCTCATGGTGAGCTAGTCCACCAGCACTCCCAGGTCCTTCTCTGCAGTGCCACTTTCCAGCAGGTCAGCCCCTGGTGCAGAGGGTTATTCCTCCCTAGCTGCAGGACTCTGCACTTGCCCTTGTTAAACTTCATTAGTTTCCCCTCCATCCATTCTCCAGTCTCTCTCTCATGAAAGAATGATCAGTGGTTGAAAAATCCCCAGAAGGTACAAGAAAGACTGAGCCATCTTTCTCCAAGAGCGCAGTCACTGGAAACTTGGCAAAAGCCACTTTGATGTCACATCGTGCTTCACAAACTCAAATGATTTTCAGAAGGTTTTTCTTCCGAGAAGCGTAATACAGTCGACAAATCGGTGTGGTTCGATCAAGCAAGCTCCTTAAATAAAAGCCCTTCGGTTTGAAGCGTTGAATGCCTGTTAAAGCCGGAACTCAGAAAGGGGAACTTCACACCAGGAGAATGTTTACAGGGGAAAAGAATTCCAGTTCCCTGCCATTTTGCATGAGTGCAGTTTGAAAGGGCCAGAGCTGAAGGTCAGAGACAGCACTAATCTATCATCATCACTATAAGGACCATTTTGAAAGTTGTAGCACAACTGCTGCACTTGAGCCACCGCCCAAGACAATGTTCTGACTACAGCCATAAAATTAATAAAGGAAAAAAAAAACCCAATAGATGCCACTGGTGAAAGGAAGCTGTTCAAATTATCAGGACTTTATAAACATAGAAAGAAGTAGAATCTGGGAAGCGGAATTTTTCAGGTTGCCCAGGCATGATAAGAGAAACCTCCAGCTTAATCTTCAAGAAACCCCTGCCAAGCCCATCCGGACCTACTTTAGATTTGCTCTTGTTTTGAAGAAAATGCTTTTAAAGTACAAAAGGTTTGTGATTTGTAGAAGGACTTGCTTCCATCAACACAGAGCAGGAGTGAGGGCATGAGAAAAGACTGCAGGACTGCACCTTGTACGCAAAAATACCGTCATTTAAAAATGAGCGGCAAGTTTGTGTCTTTCAGTCAAACTGCTGAAATGCTGCTTCATCTTATGTATGATGAGAAGGATCTGAAGAACATTCTGAACACATAGCAAAACCCTACTAAGGTTAGTGAAAGGAATGCAGGCAAAGCAAACCTAACCTCGTATCAAGCAAATGAGACTGGTGAGGTTCAAAGGTGGGAATGCTGGTAGAGAGAATAAATTCCAGCTTCAACAGTTGATCATAAAAGAGAAAAAATTATTTAAATCTTGCTTTTCCCTTAAACCATTTAAATTGAACAGCTCCTTTTGCTTCACAGCACAGAACTGCCTGGGCAGCAGGAATATAAACCCTCCAATAGTCAAATGCTGCATTTCTCATCAGACTGTGCCTTTGCCAAAAGCAGCCATCGAGACCACTGATATTTTTCTCCTACACCAACCAATACCAAATTAAAACCAGAAAAGCCTTCTATGTGCACTTCAAATATCAATGCATTTATGCTTATTTTCCTCTATTACACATGGGGTAATTCTACCAGCTCCAGCAACTACGCAAGGCAAGAATCAGGTTCGCAAAAAGGAGCTTTCACCATCTACTCCGCTCCTGATAAACTGCTGCATCTGTGCCAGCAAATTAGTATTGCAGTCAGCTCACCACCAGCTCCTGGCAGCTTCCACACTGTGGGACATCAGCATCTTCTGCTTCCCAGACTCTTCCCCTTTTACTGTGTATTTGCTCTTTATTTACACTGACATTTTCCAAGGAGCTGCAAAAAAAGTTTAGTAGGCCTGACTTCGCCTGGATTCAGCCATTGTATTTATTCTGCTTACTAAGAGTAATTTGCTATTTTGAAAGCTAAATTTTAGTCTTACCATGACCAGTATTTGAATCCTGTGGCACATTTCAGGGACTGCACCAGTGTTACCAATGCCTGACCCAGCTGTGAGCTGCTAGTGCCACCTGGAGTTTAATAACTAGACATAAAGCACAGCAAATCCCAGAGATTATAGAATCACAGAATTGTTGGGATTGGAAGGGACCTTTCAGATCATCAGGTCCAACTGTTCCCCAGCGCTGCCAGGGCACCATTACCCCATGTCCCTCAGCACCACATCTCCATGGCTTGGAAACCCCTCCAGGGATCACGGGGCCTCCCCCCCTGCCCTGGGCCGCCTGGGACAGGCCTGGACAACCCTTTCAGGGAAGAAATTTTTCCTTATATCCAACCTAAACCTCTCCTGGTAAGCACTTGAAAAACCCAGTCTTCAATATCTCTCTGAACTCAGCCCCTTGAATGCCCATACACAGTGAAAAAAACAGATCAAAGTACAGCTTTATACCAACCATGACATCAAAGCATGAAAATAAGCGGTCACTGAAACAGCCCATCCTATTTCAGATACAAGCTGTCTCCTAATACCACTTGCCTTTGGATACAAGTAAAATAGAGGCATCCCGGACCCCCTGGTACTAAATTGTAGGTTCACTAAACCAGTAAACATAGAACAACCGAACTGGACTGCAGCAAAATTGTACCTGTGGTAGCAGAGGCACAACAGAAGTAATTTATCCAATGTCAGTGGGGTTAGTCTTTGGGTATCATTAATCCATCCCAATTCTGTTGCCTACCACAAAAAGCACAGTTTTATTTAGCAGTGCTACAGCAGAAAAGAACAAAGTGAAGAGCATGTCAGAAAGACATGGTATGAGCAGCTTAAAGAATCCAGGTCCTTGGAATCTCCTAAGCAAACAATCAGCTCTTCAGGGTTTGGAGATTCTGTTCCCTCGGTTTTACTCCTGCACGTTGAAGAGAAGCACAAAGACAACTTGAAGCACTGCTAAATACAATTTTAACTTTATAGGGATGATGAAACCAGCTGCCACCGTGCGATATCATGTTTGACCTCCAAATATTTCAGGCAGTCAGCTGCAGTAAACCCACGGTTCCTCCAACCGCCAGCCTTCTCTTTCGTATTCAGCACGACTATTTGTTTGGCTTTCAGTCTGACCATCGCTCTCAATAAAACATTTGGCAAATCAAAGAGCAGTTAAGACTAACGATGGTTAACAACCCGAACGGAGCACAGCACTCTGCTCTTTACGCTATTGCTGCACTGATTTTAGAGCAGCAGGGAAATGTAAAAAGATCGTCCATATTTTGCACTCGTAAAACAAGCACAGATGATACAGGGGACACCAAAGGAACCCCCGTGGATTCACACGGGGGTTTTTCACAGTCACCTTTCCTATTAAAAACAGCAGCTTGAGACTCCCTCTAAAGTTACAGGAGAATTTAAGTGCATTGCCTGAAAACGCAGCAGCTCTGGAAAGAAGCTTCACCATGTACAAAATCCTCCTGGTACCCAGGCCAAGCAAAACCACGTTCAGCCCTGCAGGGATTGTTTCAAGAATCTACAAGCAATTGCAGCAAGCAAATGCTAACAAGTTAAGCTGTATTTACTAATCACCACAGGAAACATTAACATGAAGAGTTTGCTTCTATTCTCAGTTTATTTCATGACATCTACCTAAACAGATGAAATTATGAAAGCATTAACACAGCAAAGTGGTACCGCAGCAAACATAACACACGGCCAAATACTTCAGCTGTCAGGCTCCCTCTCTCCCGCTGTATTTGTTACTCAGAGGTACTAAATAGTTCGCGCTGCATTCCTATTTCATGCAAGATTGAACACTGATGGAACAGGCATCAGCATTTTCTCATAACACAAGATCGGCTGCGACTTTCAAAAGCAACTATTAGAGAGCGTCTTTTATAAAGGTATTTGCAACCAGGCAACTACAAGGGCCAATGTCTCTACAACCCAATCGACAAGGCTATATTTAGCTGAAATTCAACACCAGCACTAAAAGAAAACCATTGTTTAAGCAATATTCAGTTTACCTCCAGGAAGGTAAATTTGTCTGAAGGTGAATGGAAACAAAGAGGGAGCATTCCGATAGTTTGAAGAGACGCTGTTCAAAGGTAAACTTGTTATGCAACCGCAACTTAAAAGACCCGGCTTTCTCCTGAATCACCAACACCTTTTTTTCCTCTCTCTTGGGCTAATTATGCCCTCCGGGATAATCTTGAAAATACACTGAACCTACACCCCAAAGCAATCAGTTGTTGCTAAATAAATGAGACTTATCTTTTGATTACGTTGCACTTGTTATTCTGGGGGCAATGGTGCTGAAGGAAGGAAGTTGTTTCATTTTTATAGCCACTTAAGCTGATCTCAGTGTGTTAGCTACAGGGAAAAAAAAGTTCTATGACACATGAAAAAAGAAAGACAGCTTCTCTTCCTCACTGTTGAGCGACCATCACTGAATTAGGTGAGCAGCAGAGGGAAGGAGGGGAGGATTGTGCCAGCGAGAGGTAGTTGTAACTGTAAGGATACACAGACACAAAGGTTTAGTCTCCAACCAAGCCGCACAGGGAAGCTCACGGCCCCCTTTTCCTGGCTCTGCCCCTCAGAGCTGAGGCTCCTAAACTGCAGGGCTGTCAGTCCAGCTCTGCTCGTGCTTGTTCTTTGTTTTAAAAAAACCTGCTGTTTTTCCTGTTAAGTTCAGTAAAACTGCTCTCTACAGCTCACAGAAGAGCTACTGATCTCATCATCTAGAGGATTGTTAAGTTTATTTCCAGAAAATAAAGTAGATGAACGTTTCAGTAACAAAATCAGACTTTGAAAAGGAAATAAAGGCAAGAGACTAAGATGCAAACCAGAGATGTAAAGCTGATTTTCAGATATTCTTTGAGGAACCTACACTCTGCGAACTAGAGGTATGTGGGACTAGCTTCTCTCTCAAGCTGTCTTGGCAGATACATGAAACCCTGTGAACTCTAATCACTCTCCACATGTTACCGTGTGCGTCGTGCTGAGTCACAATATCCAGCTTTAGAATCTTCCTTTGCAACAATCAGGTATAAACATAACAGAGGGTCCAGAGCAGTGTCTGACATAAAGAACACCATCTTTCCCTTGCTCTGTTAAAAGTCTACCACTAAGACTTCAAAGCCTGGTCCACCATCTGGGCTTCACAGAACCTCACCTTGTTTCGTGAGCGCATCTCTCAGAGCCGGCGTTATCATCTCTCTCTTTTCACCCTCCTCCTTCCTCCCAATGTTCTCTCCAGTCGAGCTTGTTCCAAGATCTTCCTCAAGCTCACGTTCTCTCTGTTTAAAAACAAGGAATTACAACCATTTAAACTCAAGCACCACGTTTTAAATACTGTGGCACAGTTCAGCTGCAGACCTGCTAAATTTAACACTGACCCAAGTGCCCACACACGAATTCTTGCATTTGTGTAATCCTGCATTTTATCCCTCTTCCCATCAGGCTCTGACCCTTCAGTAATTTAGGACAGTAAATTTAAAAAGAAAAAAAAAACCAAACAACACCCACGACACACTAGATTTGTTCTACTAACACAGAAATAAAATTCTCTAGGACATTTCAAGAAACAAAGTGTATGAATCTCATCCAAGACCGAGAGGGACTCCAGGATTTAAGCAAAGTGTTTCATGATTGCACAATGACCTCATCTCTCCGCAGAACACAAGCTGGAGGGAACAAACCATTTTGTGCCAGACACACGGTTGCCTGGAGTGATGAGTAGCTGTTGTTCCAAGTATCTGGGACAGGTCAGGGAAGAAGGTCACCTCACTACAGTGACTTAGCCCAGGAGTTTACAGAGTAGAAGTTGTGCTCTCCACAAGCCATCTCAGAAGGCAACCGTGTGGACCACCAGAAATCAGCGATCACCAAAGACCCTGCAAGAAAAGACTGTTCCCCCCTGGCCAGAGTCAACACCAGACATACGACCCACAGCATCCCACCTAAGTTCAGCTTCCAGCAGATGCTGCTTCAGAGACAATTAAGCCTTTGGAGGTTACTGTAAACCAAGTGCAGGGACATCACATATGGGCATAAATTTACAAACAGGAGAAGCAAATTCTAGCACATTAACTGTGAATTCCCCCTTGTCCAAGTGCCACTTCTGAGATTTTTATGGGTATTTATTGTTTCACATCTGCACAAAGAAGCACGGAAGTGTAAATAATTACCCTGATATTTCATGCGACTTGTAATCTGTCAGTCCTTTATGGCTTCCTTCAAATATTAGAGGAGTTAAGGATAAACAACAAATAAAAACTGACAGGGGACATTTTGTTTTCACAAAACTGAGCCTATTTTGCATCCAAGCGTCTTTTCTGCCAAAGGCATCAAGAAGTTCAGACAAACGCTTCCAGTTTGAGTCTACCCACCAACTGTTCACATCACTAAGGAAACCAGTGCTCTTGACTTGCCAAACTGTTTGTCACAAACAGGGAAAGCAATCTAGCTGTGCCTAAACAAATGGATTTTGCTTGCACCTGAGCAAAATTTCAGAAAATAAAGATGTCTCAGAAGAAAGAAGAAAAAAAACCCCACCAAATAACCTAAAAAACCCAAACCCTAAACACAAAAAAATCCCACACAGACTCAGAGGTTCAAGGACAAAACAGGTCCTAATAAGAACTTGAGAAGGAAATAGGACAATAAAACATCTAGGGACAGACCCTTCCTACTCATTTTGAATGAAACTCTGCTCACAGTCTTAGGGAGGCTCCGCAGGAAGGTATTTTCTAACGATCAGTAGAACAACGTGGTCCTTACTGAAGAAATTTGCTTCCATCTTCTTTTCACTCAGCTTGCTGAGCACTTTGGCAGGATTTCCTCGGTTTCTATAACACACCAGAACTCCTCTGAAAAGGCTCGTCCTATTGAGTACTTGTCATTTGTCGGGCTTAAAAGCTCGTTTTTTGAGACTTGATCTTCGTTAATCAGCAAGATGCTTCAAGAGTAAAACATTAATATTACTGGAAAAGCCAAATGCTGTGCAGGACTCACAAGGGGACACATCCTGGCCTGTCCGCTCTACAATCTTGTGTCAGGTTAATTCTCCCAGAAGAACTAAATACACATTATGGAGCATGTCACAATATTAAAAACTCAGAGATTGACTTAAGTACTAACGAGGTATCCCATCCAACAGCCTTCAGATACAGAAAAAGTCTCCCTGAATTTAAAGGGTCTGCATTTCTACCTGCCTGTAACTGCAATATCGGAGAAAAACACCTAAACGTAAGAATGACAAGGAAAATTGCCTTACTGGCAGGGCAGAAACACATTTCAATAATCATTCTTCCCCTCGCAGAGATGATAATATTTTTTCTTCCCTCATCCTGATGTGAAAGCCTGTAAACAAAATAATCATTTGGTTTTCTCTGAACTGCAATACCTGACTTGTTCACTTTGGCAAGCGATTGGCTTCAGATATTTCTTGAGGGAAATGGAATTCACAGCCCAGGGAGTCCTCCTTATTTGCTTAATAAAGCTGTCATATCTATTATTTAGGGTTTGAGCGGAGAGAACAAAGTTAACTTTGCACAGAGCAAACTTCTCAAGTAATGGTGATTTAGCAGTGAGCCCCGTAGTAAATTCAATGTAAATTACTGTCTTTTCATAACAAATCAAGCAAGCAGGGACAAGTGCCAGCTTTCCATGCCCTTGAAATACTTCACTGCTGAAAATCTGGTCTGTGTTCAGAAAAGGTGAGAATCCAGTGCTGTGAAAAGTCAGGGATACCCTCAAGGCTCAGCACAGCTCAGCCTGTTCGACGTTGGGGTTTTGTGCTACTACCATTGAGGCAGACCTGAAGAAAAGCAGTTGAACCTCAGGTGCAAGGACTTCTCACCTCCTCTACAGTCAAAGGCAGAAAAACAATCTCTTTACTGCCATTCAGGCAGCACAACAGGCAGAAACCCATTTTTGATGGGTCAAAAGCAGAGCATCTGACCCAGGGCACAGACCCAAGCAAGGACCTCAGCATCCCCTGCCAAGGCAGAGGTGTCGCTGCCCCTTTGACAAATCACAGTTCAAATGTTTCAAAGGATTTCTTACAAAGATGCCCACAAAACTCAGCCACTGCCACATCCAAACATGACCAAGGGGATGTGCTGCTGCCACTTCTCCTCCTCTCTGAAGTGCTCTCTCCAGGTCAAGATGCCCAGTATCTCCCTGTGTTTTCCATTTTATTACATCAAACACTCTTTCAACAAATACTGCAGGGGTGAGAAAAACAGGAAAGAGACCTAAACTCCATGCAAAGCAGTATTCTCTAAATTAACTTAACATTCTTAGCCTCATGGCTCTATTTATTGATGTGCCATGGCTGAAAAAAAAAAAAATATAAAAGTGTTCCCCAAGAAGTTTTCACTCCCAGAGAGAAAATGATATGCAGAATACCCCAATTTTGATTACACTTCTTTCCTACTTAACCTCCCCGTGCTCAAACAAGAGGGAACCCCCAGTCTTGTCATGATTTACAGCCTCATTCATCAAAAGGCTCCAGGATCTTTTAACAAATGAAAGGCACAAACAATAAGAAAACAGTAAATCATCAGGGGCTGGAGCCAGGACTAACAGAACCAGCGCTAGGGGAAAACGTTGGCGAGGCGATCAGGAAAAGGCTGCCTAGAAGCAACAAGTCTTAGTAAAAAGCTTTCCCAGGGGGGTCATTAAATGAAGTATTAAAGTTCACAAAATACACGAATGAAGAGCTAAAGTTCACTCCAAGCAGAGCTCTGGCAGCAATACTCCAGTGGCAAGAGGACAGCCAGAAAAGCTGACAACTCTTCTCCTAGTTCAGGCTCTTCTGTCAATAAGCAGGAACCACAGGGGGCTGTTTAAAGTTGATTAGACATCAGGTTGCCCACAGGAACCACGCTCATTTCCTTACAAAACCTTCCTGCAAGCCTAAAACACGTGGAAAAAAGAAGGGGACAGGGAGAAGGCTGCCACAAAGATACTCCTGAACACAGGAGAGGAGGAGCAGAAGACTGCTGGGGTACTGTGGGGACCTTCCTGCTCTATGTACAGAGCTCTGGCTGCCACAACCCAACTGTAACGAAGACAGACAGGACTGCAATTTGCTCCATCCGTGGCTGAGCCACCCTGCCAGTCTTCCAGCGACACGGGACACTCCAACTGCTGCCAGTCACCAATCAAAATGGCTTTGAGCATTTGCAGGTGAGCACAAAGATGAATACTGCAAACTTAGATGGAGTAAGTGGTGAACCAGCAAACACCCAAACGGCAAGAAAACCTTATTAAAAATAGCTACTCGAGTCTACATAATCACAGGCTACGTCCCCACTCCATACCTCGCTGCCCAGTTAAGCGCAAAAGCCTGAACTGAAGCGAAAAGCAGACAAGGGTCGAAAGCTTGACAGCTGAAAGATGGGGAACCTGGTAATCCATTCCCTTGCCGAGACTGAAACTGGAGGCGGCTTGATGAAAAGCAAAAATCGTGGCATGAGTTTTCAGGAAGCGCCCCTAAAATGCGGAAAGCCCCTGAGAAGGTCTGGCTGATACCAACAAAGAAAAACCCCAAAAGCAAACCTCAAAAGCAAGATTTTTTTTTTTCTCCTGGAATAGAAACCCTTGCAGCTCACTGAAAATTCAAAGAAGTCTCCATCCACCCCTACACTGTGGAATAACAGAAGGTCCCTCATGTTATTCTGAGGCAGCAGGCACGAGCTGCCATCCAAAGAAAGCTACAATCCAAAGAAAGGATGCTACTCGCACACACCTGCAGCTCAGTCCCCACAGAGGGAATGCTGTGTTTTCTTCTGTTTGAAAAGTCAGTGATGAGGTTTCTGGACATATACAACAGCATTTTAACCCCCAAACTCAGGCAGATAAGTAATGGTGGAAGACTTATGCTGCCATCCACTTCAATCAGTCTGAAAGGGCACTGTGTGTCCCCTGTGAAATGCAGAAGGATAAAGGATCCTACCAACATCCACTTTCCTGTAGGTTCAACACTGGACAGACTCAAGGACAAAATAAAGCATTCCCAGATCACAACTACAGGGCTGGAGTGGGGTTTAAGATTCCATCTCTGCGCTCTAACGTCGCTGCTCTGCTGTAGGGAAGGTTTTTACAAGGTGTCATTAAACTCAACTCCATTTCACATACTGCTGCATGGTTCTATCAACATTTGTTTGGTTTGGGAAGCTTCCTTGGACACACCATAAAGACGACAGCCTTTCAAACGAAACAAAAGAATCAAAACAAAATGAGTGTCTCCACCCAAATTCCACTAGCTTGTATTTGAAAATCCGGCCATATATTCACTTTTTTTTTCCTCCTTTCTCTGTGCTATGATAATCACAACTAAAATCCAGGTAACGTGATTTAGCAAGTGTCCTGAAATGCCCAGCCTAAAATCAGTTAAGATTTTCCACTGCAGTCTATTCTGCTTTCTCACACACAGCAGCACACATCCCTTCAAAACACCTTGCCATAGTTTGCAGATATTTTTTTCTTAAATGGCTCTGTAAAAGATTTCCTCACTCCATCATTGCTTGCTTTTCCATACAGCTTCGGACTAAAAGGGCATTTCATTTCAACATCAATCTTTCAAGTGGTCAAAACACCACGCGCATATTTAAAAAGAGAAAGCGGGATGAATTTTGATTCTGTGATAATGTGCTATCGTTGAAGAAGCCTCCAGGGTAACAGAGGTATTTCCTGGCAGCAGGATCTGTTGTGGAAAAGCCACAGATCCTGTAAGTAAAGACACTGGCTGGGCTGCAGATTGCAGTCTTTGAAACCCCTCCAGGGATCATGGGGACTCCACCGCTGCCCTGGGCAGCCTGGGACAGGCCTGGGGAACCCTTCTGGGGAAGAAATTTCTCCTGATACCCAAGCTAAGCCTTCCCCTGATGCAACTTGAGATCATTTCCTCTAGGTCTTACCATTTTGGAGAGCTCTAAGCGTGCACATCAGCTGGAGCCATTTCTAAATCTGACAGTTAAGTTCCCCAGCTTTATTGATTTCAGTTAAACTACAGCTATCAACTCCTGTATGCTCTAAAAAGTTTCTACCTGTAATAAAGTCACATACAACACTTTGTCTGCAAACTTTGTATCTTCAGTCTCTTGTACCTTAACACTCATTGCCCCATTTCAAATAAAACTCCACCTAGCTTCATTCAGTTTCCTCATGCAGCAAGGTTTGGTCTTTCACAGTGGTCATCCAAAGCGCTCTGAGGGAACACTGAGTGCTGATTTACAACCCCAGGGGTGGTAAATGACTAATGTAGGATGATTTTTTTTTAGGGGAGGGTGCCAAAATGGATCAGGAAACCTCCTCTGTGGCAAACGGACAGAGAAGTAACCACAAATTTCTTGAACCTGCTCTCTGGGACATATTTTGTTTCCTGTAAACTCATTCTCACTCTCACACTCACCCCTCCTCTGTATTTACATTGCAAATGTGACTATCAGCACCATTAAACTTTCTGTTTCCGAAAACAAAAGCATTAATCTCAAAACTGTGTCAACAAAATCTGCCCATTTGATTACCTCCCAACCCATCCAAAGAAAATTAGGATATTATTATTACTATTACTCATGCCTGCAGTTTATAAATATGAAGGTTAATAAAGCCATTTCATTCCCTGGGAACAAGTCGAGATTGATCAATCTTTCTAGTTTATCACAATCTGCCAGCTGTGGGAGATAATCGACATTAAGCAGGAGTGTCCCTATGATGAATAGCAGCCTTGCAGGCCACAAACATACCCAGTAGAACACACATTTTATCTGCTAAATACATTTCAGGGGAGCAACTTTGGAGGACAGGGAAAGTGCACCACAATGGGAAAAGTTAGTTATTAAGTCCCCTTAGTTCAACCCTGCCACTAAGTGTGACATCCATCTAATGACTAAGTGGTGGTGGTAGGTCATAGGCTGGACTCGATGATCTAAGAAGGTCTTTTCCAGCCTTAAATATTCTATGATTAACCCCACTAAGAACCACTGCTGCTAGATAAAGCAATTTGGAAACCAGTTGCAGGGTCTCAGTTTAAAAACAAGCAGTTGGAAGGGTCATAAATGTAGAGAAAGGCCAGATCTTAACCATTGTAACTGCATCATCCAGCCCTGCCTGGCATCACAGCCTTGGATCACCAGGCACCTGAGAGGAGCAGCCTCAGAGCTCCCCAGCCCTTCTTCAGACCACAGTCCTATTATACACTGTCGGACTTGGATGCTCAGCAGTTCCCTTCTTGAAAGCATAGACTTGATCTGGACGGACACAAAGGTTTGATTCCAGTTCGGGACCTTAACGAGGCATCATCTGCAACGATATCACCTGCAGCAAGTCTCAAAGCTTTAATTACTCAGGAAAAAAAAAGGGCTGGGTTTTAGCAGCTGTGAAGTAGTCATCACCATATAGTATGAGATTTGGTAAACAGTGTGGAATTTACCTTTTTTTCAGCCATCATTTTATGTATTTGGATGATTTCCTGTCAGCACCCAACCTCGTGAAGATTTTTGTGCTCAGATTTAGTGTGCAGAAGGCACCATCAACTTGAACCACGCACCTTTACCCTCAGCAGCTCTTTAAAAATCAATCTCTTTTCCCAGGGAGAGTAATAGCTACAACTCTATCAGGAAGAGATGTTCTGGCATCCACCATGAACTCCTAAATCCATCTGCCTGATCCAAATGACTGCAAGAATCCAGTACCTGCCTCAAGCCCTTTGACAATACTTTGTAAAGTGTGATGAAGCTACAAAGCATGGGGGAAAAGAAGAACAGAGCCGTAAAAAAACTCAGCCTGGATTCCCATCAAGTCAAGCAACGGGAGATGGATGCAAAATTAAATCAAGATCACCTGCAGAGATGTGAGCAAAGAGTTATTAGATACAGTCACCTCCACAGTCTCACTCTGCCATCCCATAAAAGGCAGGAAAACAAGGAATTATGACTATCTGCAACTGCCCATCTCTCTTATCTGCTAGCAGTTCACACAAGAGGCAACACGTGCCTGCAAGAGAGATCAAAGCTGGATCCCAAAATGTTTCAAATTAACTATATTGCACAAGAAGAACCTGCTCTTCAACCCCCGACACGCAGAGGAGTTCACACACACCACCGACATCCACAAAACCCATGCTGAAAACTGCCAGGCACATTTCAAATCCAAGTGACTCTGCATATGGAGAAGTGTCTGTGATATATTCCTGCAATACCCAAGTGTCCTTCAGAATTGTAGCTTGTGTACAGATAGTTCAGATACAAAAAGCCAACGTGCTTGCCTTTGTTGGGGATTATTGTGAAATAAGAGATTACAGTAATGGAAAAACAAAGGCGTCAGACTAATTTCACACAGATCAGCATCCTGAGAGAGAAAATGGCTAAAAGGACAACACACCTCATCTGAGAAAGAAAACTTCTCACTGCACAAACTCCCAGCCACTAAAGCGAAGCTGTGACTTAAGCCAAGATGCGCTGGATTTAAACAACTAAATCTGCCCGCCTAGGAGCAAGAGTCTGATCATGATAAATTACCTTCATAAATTCACATCATCCTGCCCTTTCCTATCAAGTCCTCAGCATTTATTTTCATTACAGTAAATAACTGCACCTACGGGATCATTTTACCATTCAAGTGTTTGCATAAACCTGGTCCAAGTCAACACGCACATTCCCCAGGAGATTCTCCACCAAGACAAAATCATTCTTTCTCCCTGCTAATGATGGGGAGAGCCACCAGTTCAGGCTCCCTCATGAAATATTTATGCAGCTACATCCTGCTGTCACTCTGGAAACAACATCCTCCTTCAAGAGAGCAGAGGATTTCCATCGAAGCTGTGGCTGAGGGCTCTTTTTCCATTCCCTGCTCTGGTTACAGAAGCGTGAAACCAGCAACATAGATCGAAGCCAGGCAGATCCACCACAGAACAGGAATAAAGGGGCCAGTAATGAGATCAGCATCGTTTAAGGTTTCAAAATTAAGCCAAAAACCTGGGACATGGCTACAGCAGCACAATTCAGTGGCAGCAGTGATAAAGAAAGGCCAATGCACAGTTTTAGGGCCTCCTGTCCCATCGGCTGTCACCAGCTCAAAAGGACCAGGACACTTCGCAGACAGTGAGTGTATTTCCAGTCCCACACCACACTTGCACCCGCAGGATTTAACCACTTGCAGAGGCAAGAGGGCAGCACTCAGCTGTCCCAGCAGAACAACTGTTTGCCATCTCCTCCCAGGAAAAGGTAGCAAATCAAAACCTGCAGTTTTACAGCTCCAGGTGAGCATTTGTGCGCAGCCAGAACACATCCCTCAGGTCAGAGGGGCCGCTTCGGTCAGCCGCGAGAACCTGAGCTACACAGAGATACTTGTATGTCTGTAGTAACTCGTACATACAACATACAGGCCTCTCACTGCTCAAGCAGAGCGACAGCAAAGTGAAGGAAAAAGTAGTTAAGTATTTGAATCGTGATCAGCCAAAGCCACAGGCAGCAATGAATTGTCACTGCCTGTGTATGAAATCACAACACAGCGACTTCAGCTGCACTTGCTACCAGAACAATCAGCGTGAGAAGTGGAGAGTGGGAAGTGTTTTATTGCTGTGCTCACTTTTTATTTATAACCTGGACTGTGATACATGGTTGTTGTGGTTTACACTACCCTTTCATCATGGTGTTGCCATATTTTGTCAGCCTGGGAAAACTCAATGCCTAATTTTTCATAAAATTGCTGGACAACTTCACCTCCCTTCCCTGGTATAAATAATCTCCCAGTTTCCTTTTGGTCAGTGACCTCTAGTGGTGAGCACAGGCAGGAGAGAAGAGGAACACCGCAGTTACACAGGGAAATGATTGATCCTTCCTCCCCCTGAAGGAAAGCCAAAGAGTTCATCCATCCTTCGCTTGCAAGCTGCAGTGCACAAGTCCATATAGCTCAGGGACAGGACTGAGAATGACGGTGCAGAGACGCACACTCAGATCTGAGCACCAGCCATGGAAGGAATTCTTCCTCAGTCTGAAAAAAATAGGTCACTATCGCAGCATTTGCTCAGTGAACAAGTCACAGTCAGCCAGCAACTATATCCAGCATTCCTTCAATATGTTCTTTTTTGGGACAGGGCTCTCCAACAGTTCAAATTTTACTCTCCCTTGAACCAGACCTTATAGATTCAAACGCAGCAACAAAGACCTGACAGTTCTACCCTTGCTGTAACAGCAGTACCTTGGCTTTCTTCATGTGGCTCATGAGATGGCCAAGATCTTCAACATCGATGACTGAATTTGTGCCTCCAGCTTCCTCAGCATCAGTCTCCTCCTCACTACTGGTTTCAAGCAACTCCTCTGCCTGTGTAAGAGATCAGAGAAAGAAAAGATAAGCTAGGAATGTATCTGCATGTTAAATATAAGACCTTTATTCTAACCTGTGAAATCAGTTCTGCCAACCAGTACAGCACAACAGCACTGGTCTAACAGCAACATTTATTATTCCTCCCATTCCTGCAGCACCCAGCGCTCTCAAACCCACTCAGCCAGCAGAGCCCCTGTTCTCCTACAAAATTCAACGTGGCCACAGCAATCCTTTCCAGCCCACAATAAATGGTTTGCAGGGAGGATTAAAGGGCCACAGCAGCTCTGGGTCTTGCCCTGTAGGGCAAAAGAGAGGATTTATTCAAAACCTGCAATCAGCAAACACTTCAGAAGACACAGAACTCTCAGAATCACAAAATGGTAGGGAGTGGAGGGGACCTCTGGGGATCATTAGTCCAAACCTCCTGTTAGAGCAGGTTCACCCAGAGCAGGCAAATGATTACAGGCAGACTCATGTAGAGAAAACACAGGACTTGCTCAGATAACCCTCCCCCATTTGCCTTTGGAAAAGGCTCAGGATGCAGGCAAAGCACCCAAGCTTCACCAGGGTGAAGTGGAAGCAGGTTAAGTGCTCACAAGGAAGGAAATGCTTCACTTGGCACAAGACAAAGCAAAGACTCTGAAGAGAACCCAGACTGGCTCCCTGGAACATCCCTCACATCATCTGCCTCCCCCTATTCAAAAGGAAGGCTCATCATATAAACACCACCTAGCCTAGGTCCATCACTAATTCTTCGGTCCTCCTTCTTGGATGGTTTATTCTATGTGTTATCTGCCATGGGATCTCATCCCTCTTCCCCAGAATACAGAAGCACCAAGTTCCCACAGCATCCCTCTGGAGTGCAAGAGGAAGGAAAGAAATCAAATAGTGCTCCAAGAGGCATGAAAGCAGAAATAAGGTTCCGTGGATTTTGGCTCTACCTCAGCATTCTCATATTCCGATGCCCCAGGTTCATGACCTGAGCTCTCCTTGCTCTGCTTCCCTGGAGATTTGCACTTCCCTTTCTTGCACTTCCCACTGCAGGGCTTCTTTTCCCCTTTGCAGAGCGCCTGGAGCCGGACGAGGAACTTGGCTTTCCAGGCTTCAAAGTCAGCCTCGATGCTGCCGTGTTTGCTCTGGGCTACGTTGCAATCTCCCTCAGCACGAGTCATGATACGACTGGCGCCGAGCGCCCACAGCCATCTGTCAACATTTCTTCCAACCTAGAAAAGGATGAAAGTTAGAGGGAAATTAAATGAAGACCAAGTTAAATGAAGCCGGCAAGCAAGCAAGGACCAAGTGTGGACATAGAGCTGGGGAGCTGCACAGGACGGTGAGGCAGGGACTTCTGGGCTACCTCTCACCTGCTGAATCAGAGGAGAGGAGGCAACTCAAACACCACCACGTGCCCTCAGGTTCCCATCTGAAAACACTTCTGCTATCAGACTGATCTGGTGAGAGATGAGCTCTTACCTGAGTCAGACTGACGGGGATGGTCTTTTTAACAACGCCTCTTGCAACAAGACAAGGGGTGATGGTTTGAAACTAAAACAGGGAAATTCAGACTGGATCTAAGGAAGCAAGCTTTTATGCTGAGGGTGGTGAGAGCCTGGCCCAGGTTGCCCCAAGAGGTGGTCGCTGCCCCATCCCTGGAAACATCCCAGGGGAGGTTGGCTGGGGGTCTGAGCAACCTGCTCTACTTGCAGATGGCCCTGCGCAGTGCAGGGGGCGTTCCTTGGGTTTTGATGGAACTTCCCACATACCAGTTTGTGCCAATTGCCCCTTGTCCTATCACTGGGCACCTCTGGAAAAAGACTGAAGAGATACTCACTGTGTTGTAATGATCAACATAAACTGAGTTTCCCAAGCCAAACACGGCATATCTCAGGCCTTTCAGATAAGTCTTCCCATAGCGAAAGTCATTCGCAGCCTCTTCTAACCACTTGCAGAACCACGCTGCGCTCTCGGTTGGCTGCCCATCCGTGTACGTAGCTACCAGGAACACACAAATAGTCCTGCTGGTTGTCTAATAATACAAATAGAACAGATCACTGCTTTTTTTCAGAACACTTTACATCATCAAAGAGCTTTAACACGCAGGCAGTTGGGAGAACTCAAAAGATGAGATTTTCTGAGCTAATGTCCTTTGGTGTGGGATGCTGCAGGTGATAATCCCAGCGGTGATGAATGTCCATCCTCCCTCTAAAGCCATCTTAAACTAGCCAAGAGAGATCCAGCTGTTTTCCCTGCTTAACAGACACGCAGCAGTAAAACAGACCTGGAAACCTGCCTTCCCCACTCCAACCAACAGCTGCTCAAACAATTTAGAAGCCTAGTAAGGCTGCAGAATTAACACCATCTATTTATTCTGGGTTTGAACCCTTCCCCAGGGGAACACTGGCAGATATGGAACAGGGGACCTGATGCAGCCACTCCCACAGAACTCGCACCTGAGCTACAGAACAAGCTCATACAAAGTCCCCGTCAGTCATTCCATGTGATCTTTCCCTGGTAATTTCTAAAAATTCCGGTATTTTCTGCTGAGGGCTGATGGGCTATACTTGCTTATGTAAAAGGAAAGTGATTTTCAGCACCCAGCTTTGGGGATTTCCAGGATAACAGGAGAGAAACACAAGAGGAAATCAGTCTTCAGAATCCCAGGAAAATCTTATATCTATGACTTCGATTTAGGACATACCCACCTCCTCTGCTAAACAATCATCTGGATCACAGTCTCCCATGCTAATGACTTCCATGGGCGAATTGAGGGAAGTAACTGCTTCAGCCAGATCTTTGGCAAATCTCTGAAAAAGCGAGATGTAGAAAGTTATCAGTATCAGTTACTTCAGCCCAAGATAAGGATCAAACAAGCTTTTTTTGATCCTTACGATCAAGCTTTGACACAGCCACTTCTCCTGGCATAGGGAGAACAACGACACGCAAGAACTGGACACTGGACCTATAATTCCTCACATTAAAAAGAAATATGACGTACAGTGGCTGAAAGGTTACATGAACTTTAATGACTAATAATTTTACATTTACAGACACAAATTAAATTTACTTTTAAGAAAGCACCTAAGCCAGCACTTCGCTCTCAGAAGATCTGTTAGCAAATTAAGAGTATATAGTAAGAGTAAACTTTAAGCTTCATAATCAACATTTCTACTGCACGCCCTACTTAAAGGGGGTAGAAAAATTGCTCTTTCCATATATTTTTCACTTATCTTTCATGCTGGGCAATAACTTTCAATGAGCAAATGAACTTTCTGGTGAGCTTTGAGCTTTACACAGTGCAGTGTTTCTAAAGCAAGCAGCATACTTCAAACAATACTTCAATTCGACTTCATGTATGTGAAAAAAGTAACTTGTACCTTTGCTGTGCCAGTCTGAGACCCATAGAAAATCTTTACCCCGGCAACATGAACCTCCTTTGCTCGAGAGGGGGCATATCCATTTGCTAGTTTGTCTTCAGTTCCTTCAGGAACAGTGGGATTCTCGTTGGATTTTTCGCCCTGTGAAACACAAGCTGTGTCACACCCAGTCCCTTCTCAAAGTGAGGGTAAGCCCATTTCCTCACAAGCATTTCAAATTCAAATCCTGTACTCAGATTCTCAGCCCTAGGCAAGTGCAACAGGCAAAGCATTTTAGCTTCACTCACACCTGGAGAGAGAAACACACAAGTAACAATTTCTCTGCACTTGGCCATGGGATAATACACTCATCTCATACCAGGGAGGTAACAGGATCCAGCTGAACCCAAGAATTCCCCAACTCCTGCAGCAGAGCTTCACTCACCTGCATGAGGAGCTTTTAAATTCCTCAGCAGCCTAATCCCATCCTAAACCCAGTCTGACCTCGTCATTAACATCACTGGAAACGTGAAAGCACTGAGCACAGAGCGATTTGCTTAAGTGACAGAGCAACCCAGGCTGCCACAGCGAGAAAAGCGCGAAGAGTTCAGCTCAGATCTGCTCTAACATCAGAGCCACGAGGGCATTTAGTTCCTCACAAACATTAGACCATCCAGACTGAGGATTATAACCACCAGATGAACTAAACGACATCTGGGGTGTGCAACAAGCTAGCGCAGTAGCGCCCTTCACCGCACCAGGGGGTACCTTTACCCAGCGGCTACTCACACCCACACACAGGTTTTTGGGGTCTTCTCAGACAAGAGTGCTCTTACATGTGCAGTTACCTTCTTCTTGGATTTGGAGGCGGTGAACTGAATGATGATCCAAATGCTGATCCCAAAGGCAACAGCTGAATAGATGTACAATCTGTGCAGCCATAAGGACACCAGGCCAGTGTAGAAGAAGCTCCACGTATCCATTGAGACATCAAAATCTAGAATAAATGACAGATTTAGCAAGAGCAGGTTCCTACAGTATCAATTTTGAGTGAGCATACAGAAATAACCCCACAGCACCCACAGTCTGGTGCCATCAGCTATTCCTCAGGCTTTACAGAAAACAGCTTTTGGCTAAAGAAAAAAACCACTGCAATTGAATCAAGGAGCCTTCCACTCCTCAGAGGTGTGTCAGCTGTGCTTCATCTGGATATCCAAGCTAACATTTTAAACCAGCATGTGGAAATGCTGGGCTTTCCTTCAATAAAGCCAGTTCTGTTATAAGGAAAGGCAGGAAATGTGCTGTACAAGCATCTGAAAGTAACAAGTCCTTATGAAACATCCCCCGTGTTGTACTGGCCTCGGTTCTGCGCTGACCCGACACGTGCAGATCCCTGGAGCTAAAAAGCTCCATTTCAAAGAAGAAATCATCTCCGCAGAGCTTGCTGCTGAACGCAGCCCTTGCTTGCGCGCATTAGACACCACACTGATTACAACGGCTTTGACCCAGAGCTTGCAAGACCAGACTGAAACCTGGATTCAACTGAAAGCGCTTCTTCCAAACTGCATCACATGAGCCAGGTTTGATTCAGAATAACCAAGATTTTTCAGGTAGGTTCGGAACATTCAGGGCACAGAACGCCGTAGCCAGCGGCATGCTTGTGCCTGTGATCACCTACTTCACGTGAAACACTCATAAGGTTTGTTGGTGATGCTCACTGACCGAGAAACGCAGCTGACACCCTCCTACAGTTAGCTGCTTTGGCAGACAAGAGCACAGCAGCTCAGTTATTTCCGAGAGTCTGGAAACTTTGTGATCGTACTTTTCCCCTGGGGACGTTACTTCGAGCACTGGAGCAAAAAGCTCAAGCGGAGCGCTCCTTACCCTCCACCAGCAACACTGATCCCCCCCAATATAAAAGCACTGGGAGTACTTTGCTGTGCCCGCAGCCTCCATCCTCACAGTTACTACCCACAGACACACATAATTATTATCAGCACACACACTCGCATACCCTCCAGAGTTAAACCCCCCCGACCCCCTTCACAGTTCTCATCCCCCTACAGTTATCATATATACACATAAACTCCTCCTTCACAGGTGTTACTCCTCCCATGGTTATTATCCACACACACTCTCAGCTCTTACCCTCCCCAAGGATAATACCCTCCAACACCACACACAC
>WEIS01067055.1:37717-49762 GCA_013389965.1 Todus mexicanus | reverse complement strand
GACCCGAGTGGGGTCTGGCTGTCAAGGATCCAGGGAAGAGGAGGCCCCCGTAGGGCTCAGATGTAGTGGAAGGAGACCCGTGTGGGATCTGGTTGTGGTGGAGAGAGACCCCTGAGGGGTCTGGTTGTGGTGGGGAGAAAAACCCATGAGTGGTCTGGCTGTGGTGGAGAGAGAGCCTTGAGGGGTCTGGCTGTGGTGAATCCAGGGAGGAGGAAGCCCCCGGGATCTGGCTGGGGAGGGATTAAGGGAACAAGAGACACCCCACTATGTGGGGTCTGGCTGTGGTGAATCCAGGGAGGAGGAAGCCCTCAGGATCTGGCTGGGGAGGGATTAAGGGAACAAGAGACACCCCCCTGTATGGGGTCCTGCTGTGGAACCTGTGACCTTGCATGGTACTCAGCTCTGAAACACGGGGAGCCTCCCCCACAGGTGCTGTGTGTTGTCCCTGCCCTTCCCCAAGGAGTGACGGTTGGGTGATTCCTGCCTCCACTGATTCAGCCGTTGGCAGCAGGGCTTGTTCTTCCTTGTGTGCTCTGTCAGCAACTGCTGACTCCACGAGTTTTCTAACCCTGGGCTAATCTCTAGGGAGAAAGATCTCGACGAGGTGCTGCAGACACACACAGTGTTTGTCAACGTTTCCAAAGGCCAGGTGGCGAAGAAGGAAGATCTCGTTCAAGCATTTGGGACAGATGACCAAACGGAAATCTGTAAGATGGTAGGTTTCACCTTCTTGGCTTTGTGAGAGCTTGGAGAAAACTGTCCAAGTGTTTTTTGTAAGGGTCACGTGGAGCTGGTAGGTTAATTTGTTACTGGAAGGCTGTCATAGAATGTAGTTCTGCTGTAGCAAAAGGGTTGTTTATTTGTTAAGAAACGGCCAAACCATTCAAGCAATTGTTAACATTTCACAAAGTTACTGGAGTTTTCGCTCCTTAGTCAAACCTTTGATGTTTGTTAACTGATTTCTTTATTTTCACTCCCCAGATTTTATCAAAAGGGGAGCTGCAGGTATCGGACAAAGAGCGACACACGCAGCTGGAGCAGATGTTTAGAGACATCGCGACTATCGTGGCTGACAAATGCGTGAATCCGGAGACAAAGAGGCCATACACAGTAATCCTTATAGAGAGATCCATGAAGGATATTCACTACTCAGTCAAACCACACAAGAGCACAAAGCAGCAGGTCAGTTTTCTCGCAAAATCAGCTCCTGCTCAGAGGTGTTGTCTTCAGGTGTGATTTCTCCACTCGCAGTCACAGAGGAATCAGGTCTGATGCTCGCAGAGTGAGTACTCAGCTGGCCAGCGGTTGAATTCTGGATACAGGCAGCTTCTCAAACTCAGGCGCTTTGTTTTCTAACAATCCAGGGAGGGGAGAAGGAAATAAACTAATTAAAACAGCAACAGTGATACGCTTGGTACAGATATAAAAGTTTTATCATTTTATATGAGGTAGTAAATCAGGCTTTGTGTCTGAGCCACGCGAGTTTCTTTTGGTATGCAGTGGAAGTGCTGTTTAACATTAATTCAGATAGGTTAAGTATTTAAAGTGCAAGAACTCTGCCTCTTCTTGCTACTCTGTCAAAATAACCTAGGAGCAATCCCCCTGCAGCAGAGCACCAGGGATCGGTGCTGAGAAACACGTCTGGATCTAACACAGAGGACTCGAGGTTTGATCTGTGTGGTGGTTTTGAAGCAGGCGTGTAAATGCTCTTTCTCCTTGTTTTTGCAGGCGCTGGAAGTGATCAGGCAGTTGAAGGAGACTATGCAAATCGAACGCGCTCACATGAGGCTGCGGTTTATTCTTCCAGTAAAGGAGGGGAAAAAGCTGAAAGAGAGGCTCAAGCCGCTGATTAAAGTTATCGAGAGCGAGGACTTCCATGAACAGCTGGAAATCGTAAGCAAGAAAGCAGTGCTTGGGTTTCATACTCGGTTTAACTACACCTGCGTGTTTTACTAGAAGATGAAATAATATATGGAAGTGTTTAGATAAAGGGCAGGTTTACCAGAGCTTCTAAATCAAAGGTGGAGTCTGTAGGGTTTGATTCACAGAGTCCTAGTGCTGTAAGCTTGAAAATCACCTTTACTCTACAGCGATTGCTGCTTCAAGCTATGAGGAGCAGCACAGTGTAATAATTTCTCGTAGCAGGGATTACTCTGCAACACTGCTGAGTTTCTCTGCGTATATAGAACGTTACTCTTACTTACTAGGCCGGGTTTTTTAGCAGTAGTTAAGAAGCTTTTTAAAAAATAGTAAAAGAGAATTTGGTATTAGTAAAAATCTTTCTGAGAACAGCTTAGAATCTGGCGATCCCGGCTGTCAAAGATACGTCCAGCGTGGGGAGGTGGACCCACAGAACTTCTGGGGAAAGATTACATGATAGAAATTACTTAACAGCTCTGCAAAGTCCTCAGTAACTAAACAATTTTATAGCTTAAAGTGAAAATTAGCATTGTATCTTAAAAAGGACTGATGAAAATCAGGGGTTAGTGCTTGGCTGCTGACCTGTGTAACATTTCAGGTGTGCCTTGTCGACCCTGGCTGCTTCAGAGAGATTGATGAGCTGATCCGGAGCGAGACAAAAGGGAAGGGAACACTGGAAGTGCTCAGCCTGAAAGATGTGGAAGAAGGAGATGAAAAGCTTGAATAATGAAAACCTTCCTGCGGCAGTCCGCCTGTAACTAAACATCCTCCGAGTGACTGGCCTTAGCCGCTCTCTTCTGTCAGGCCTTCATTTTTTTCCAGTCTCTTGCTGCCAAATATTTCCTGACACTAATCCTGTGGGATTTTTCCGTGCCGTGTGTGGGTTTGGGTTGGGGTTTTTTTTAAATCATTTTACACTTGCTTGGTTTACGAATGTCTTTGCCTGTAGGAGTGTTTTGTGTCGGAGTTGCATTAATGAGGTTTGAGTTCAGAGGTGATACAGAAGCGACTCTGGCTTTGGGTTGTTTTATGGCTTGCTAGCGAAGAGCGTTTGGCTGATACGGCGCCGAGTGCTTTGACTTCCAGTTGTCAGCAGGAGGTTGCGCAGGTCACTGAGGGGCGAGGTTTGTGTGTGAGGAGAGGAACCTTCAGAGAAGGGAGCTGCGTTTTCACTTACAAACTGGTGCAAAGCGTGAATCGTGTCCAAAACCCACCTCTTGGCAGCATGAAAACCGACTTAGGCTTCCATAATTGGCTGCTTGATAATTAAAGTACTTTAAAGGACCATTCTTCAAGATTTCCTTCAGTGAGTAGAAGTCACTTGGTGACTTAGGGAGAAAAAAAAAAAAGGAGTTCTCCAGATAACTTATTGGTAAAATCTATTTAGCTACATTGATAAAAATGGATTATCATCTATTTATATATTCTAGATACGGAAAGAAATAAAATAATTATTTTTGTTAATAGCATAGGTGGTACCTCTGGCCGTGGCGATGCTTTCTGCGGGCTCCAGGGGCAGCCTGCGCTCGGGAGCCGCTCTCTGTTCGCGTGATGCACCGAATCTGGCACAGGCAGGGCTGGCCTCTGGCCATTGCGCTGGACCCGCTTTTTGTCAGCCTCGTACGTGCCCCCTGTTCTTTGTGGCGCGATAGAGAACAATACCCCGCAGCTCTCCTTTATCCTCTGCCTTTTGATGCTGCTTTCCAATACGCGCCCGGAATTTCCAGCCAGCTCCTGAGGCACGGGATGTAGTTCTTGATAATTCTGTTCAATCTCCTTTCAACCGAGTTAAAATAAAATGCTTTGAAGTTGAACTTGGCTATGTCAAAGAAGAGGACTGGAGGAGGAGATGCTAAAAATACAAAGCGAAGCACGCATGCTTGGGTGGCTGGAAGCTAAACGAGGGCGAATTTAAGGAGCCTTTAGTGTTCCATCCCTGCTCCCATGCTGGCAGCACGCAGCACATCGAGGAGCAGGCGGCCAGCGCCCGGATCTTGCTCCCAGGTGAGCGCACACACTGTGTTCAGTGTTTGCTGTTTATTTCTAGAGCGCAGGACTCATCCTGTTCTGTGACAATTCACAGAGCTCTGGTTTGGGCTCTTAACGGGACCTTTTCCTTCATACCATTAACATGAATTTTCTGGAATTGAAGCAGCGAGAGTTGAGGTGAACTGGAGGAGGAGAGGTTTGACCTGTCAGGTGCAGATCATTGTGCCAAGGCTTCCTCTCCAAAGTTCCTTTCTGCAGCAGTCTATTGACATGAGCTTGGGCAAGGTTGGGTTAAATTTCATCAGTTATATTTTGGAAGTACTTGATGAAAGCCAGCAGAATGGAGATTGTTGAACCATTTATCCATTTTAAAATGCTTCCTCTTGCCCCAGAGGTCATCTTCCACAGTGTTTAGACGCTGCCTAGGAAACTTTAGTGGCGTAGTTACTCCATTTGCCACGTGAATGCAGCCTCGGTGTGGAGACCTCTACGTGCATGGAGAGATTGGTGACGTTCTTCAGGTGTACAAACCCCTAACCACTTGTTTTTCAGAGGCCATCTCTTCAGATGTTCTTTATGAAGCACTGAAGGTGATCATGTCGATATTCAGCTCGTCACTGGCGATTAGCGCTAACTCGTAATTCATAAATCTGCAGGTCAATCACCGAGTAAGAGCCTCAGATGATACTATGTCAGTAACACTTGATTTTGCGATCCTGTGATTCATTTCTTTTCCATGTTCAACACCCAGAGCACAACAGGATGGCCGCAGGTTAACGATCTTGAGTTACTGAAACAATCTGGTTGCCGAACTCGGTGCTGGGAAGGCGATTTCCTTATGAAGTCTTTTTCTGCGCATCAGGATTTTCTCTGCTAGAGGGAGCGTGACTTGATTTATCAACAAATAAATGTACTCGCTTACATTTCTTGTCGTGCTTGTAATTCAGCAAGACTGCCTGGTGAACGTCAGAATAAATACCGGCCTTGGGAGCTGGTTTGGCCTGGCCTGTTGTGGCAGGAGCGTACCTCCCTGCAAAACCCTTTCCTGACTAATTAGCTCAGGTTTCTGAAAGTATCCAGGTAGTGCAAGACTCCTCCTGCCATGGGAAATGAGCTGGCGTCTCCCAGGAGAGCGCTGGTGGTGTTCACGCACATCCTGGTTTGAACTAGAACAGAACTAACTCTCTTCAGTGATCTAACTTTTCAACCAAGTCTCTTCTAAATAACAGCGTGTTTTTGCAGACGGTCTCTGTAAATGATAACACTTGGTGTTTGTAATTACTACTAAAAATGGATAGACCAGAAAAGCTGTTGCTTATACTTACTCATCCAGAAACCAAGGTCACTGCTAAATCCCGTGAGCTCCATCGAGGTGCAGGATATGAGGTCACACCTGCAAAAAGGAGCAGACAAGGCACGTGACCCAAAATGGAACAGGGGATTCCATTCTGTGTACATCCTATTCCATAGGAAGCTGAAGGATCACAAAACAAACTCTCTTTTCAACAGCCGGTGTCCAGAGAGGACTCTGTCCTTGCTTCTACCTTCAATCCCAACCTGGGCATTCCTAAACCCAACTCACAAAGTCAACTCCCATCTAGCCCTGAGTCCAACCTCAATACCCCAATACCTGCTGACACCATCAGTGACAACCAGGAATGTAATTGCAACAGTCAAACAACTTGAATTCGGTATTAATTTTATAAATATTTGCATCTATTTACTCTTGCGTTATTTCCTCGGGCTGTGCAGGTTCCAACTGCTGTAGCCATGGTGATGGGAACCAGAGGTGGGCTCCCCGCTGCCCACCCTGCCTTCGGCCACCTCGGAGAGCTCCGGATTTCATTATTAATTAATCCGTTGCCCACGAAAGCAGAGAGGAAGGGACTGTGGGTGGCGATGGCCGAGCAGGAGGTGGGAGAACGGAGCTGGGAGACCTGACACAGCTGGAGATGCAGTTGTGATGCAATTGGAGGTGCCGCGGTAACGGTTGTGCAGGTTCCCTGAGTCCAGCCACGTCTGTCCTCACAGCTCAGCATCCCCTGGGCAGCAGAGCCGCTCTGGTGACGCTTCGGCGCGACAGCGGAGCTGCGATGGCCACGCACACAGCCAGGCTGGAGCGCCGTGCCCCGAGTGCCAGCGCGCAGGGCCAGAAGCTGAAGCTCAGCCAGCGCGTCCAGGAGCTGCACTCGGTCATCACCTTACAAGGTGCTGCCCCTTCGGCTCCACAGGGATGTCTCAGGATGGGTAGGGAGCTCTTGATCCCCCACATCGTCCTGCGTGGTACCAACAGCGCCTTCGTGTTCTCCAGAGCAAGGCAGGAAGCAGTTCGCGGAGTCCTGCGAGGAAAAGCTCCGTCAGAAGCGAGAGCTGCTCCCCAAGCTGCGCGAGGCAGCGCGAGGGGATGTCCGTGTGCCTGACACTATCCAAAAGGTACGGAGGTGCTCTCCACCAGTACCCACATCTGGGGCACCCGTCAATTTTCTGGGCTCCCAGCCCCACATCTGGGTTCTGCAGGGCTCCTAAGCCCGACTCAGCACCGCCGTCAGCAGATGCTCACCTCTGCCTTACCCCAACCAGCCCCCCCTGAGCCAAGCTCCCCCAGACCCCATCCTGCCAAGGCACTGATGATGTCCCCAAGCAATGTCCCAGCATCCCTGGCTCTACCCTGGGGGAGGTTTCACACACAGGACCCCTTTTACCTGCGGGTTCCCAGCAAGCAAACCCTGCTTCCAACCTGCCGAACACTCCCGTCTCCATCCAGGTGTCCCGGGAGAAGCTCCGGGCTGAAATCTATCATCAAGTCAACAAATGCAACCTGCTGGAGCATCAACTGAAGCAGCAGCTCCAGGCCCGCGATGAGCTGCAGAGGCTGCTGCAGCGGCTGCAGGATGCTGCAAAGGAGGAGAAACTAACCCAGGTGCAGGTACACAGGAGCTCTTCCTGGGGTGGCAGCACCCACAGCGGGGCTTGAATTATGATAGAATCATAGAATCTTTGAGGTTGGAAAAGACCCTTGGGATGATCGAGTCCAACCGTTAACCCTACTCTGCAAAATTCATCCCTAAACCATCTCCCCTGCAGCCCCCAGGTGGGCACAGGGCTGGGCATACACACGGTCACCCCACACCCCACATGTGTGTCCCCCACCCCATCTCTGCCCCAGGTGATTCGCCAGCTGGAAAACAAGATTGAAAAGATGGCGATGAAAGTCGAGGCTGCGCAGAAGGTGACCACCCTGTACCTGGTGGTGCGAGATGCCCTGAAGAAGGTGAGTTCTTCCTCATTTTGCCATCATCCCTCCTGCTCTCCTTGCAAAGGCAATGAGGTGCCCGAGGGGCTGCGTTGATGAGACACCCTCCTGGATCAGCAAGATTCTCCTGCTCCCCTCCATCACCTGTCCCAGCAAGAGGGACCCCTGGGGCTTGGTGGGGTGACATGCTGTGACTCCCTGTGTCCCAGGAGCTGGCCCATCTTCCTCGGCACCTGAACCTTCTCTGCGAGATGGCCAAACTCTACCAGGAGGAGCTTCAGGACGTGGAAGTCGTGACCGTGGATGCCTTGAAAGCTGCTGATGTAACCAAGGTGAGATGGTTCAAGACACCTTGGGGCTCTTTCCCACTCTCCAGAGCCCATGGATGCCACCACATGCCAGGACTTGAGTCTTCCTTCAGTGAAGAGCAAAAGAGACTGAGCTGAGCTTACCCACAGCAGCCAGATGCCTCCAGATCTCCTCCCAGGTCTTGCTCTAGGGCTAGGCTGCCCTGGGTCTGGGGACAGCCTGCCTGAAGCACCAGCCATGGCGCAGGCAGCATGCTCCATCCTCCAACACTCCTTGCCCAGTTTCCTTCCCAGCCTGTTTACACAGGGGGTGGGCTCATTTCTGAAGCTTACGTAGCTCACAAAGGGCGATTACAACTTTGGCAACTACTTCTGCCTTCTCTGATACCCTCCAGGAGGAAATGTCCCGGATGCAAAAGAAGTTCCTTCAGGAACGAGAGTGGCGGTACCGCTCCCTGGCCGCTCACAAGGTTCACATCAACAGGCTCTGGTTCAAGGAAGCAACAGAAAAGAGAGGGGTGAGTTGGGGGGACCCAGTCCAGGCATCAGTGCCGAGCCCCAAGGCGTGATAGGGAGGGTGGAGGGGGATGGATCCACAGGGCCAGCTCCCCCTGGGTCCCAGCAGCTCATGGGGTGACAACGAACATCCTTGCAGCACGCCAGGAGCAACTTTGCCACAGACTTCCCAACCGAGAGCATGGAGGACCCGCAGATGGGTGAGTGCTTGCCGAGGTGCAGGAGGGTGGGACGCAGACACAGCCACAGGCATCAGCCTTCCCTGACGCTTCCCTCCCACCCCAGAAGCTGAAAAGGAGGCTGCCAAGACCCAAGCACAGCAGGAGGCCTGGGTGACTGAGAAGACAGAGAGCGCCAAGACTGTCATGCAGTGCTTCCGCATCTCGGTAACATCCAAGCCCACCTCTGGTCAAGCCTGGGGCTGCTCAAGCCACAGGGAGCTGCTGAGACCTCCTCAGCCCCTGGAGCCCCTAAAGCTCCCTCTGGAGCTGCTTTTCTGCATCATATGAGCTTGCAGCAGTCCATGGTTCAGAAAGCTCCTCGAGGCCATGGCCCAGCTCCTGTACCCTGCAGCAGGGCCACGGTCTAAGTCCTCATGCTCTCCCCTGGCCAGGAAATCCCCAGCAGGCTCCGGTCACAGCAGAAGTCATCTGTGGAGCTGGAGAAGCACATCAGGAAGCACAAGAAGAAGGAGCGAGAGCTGAAAGAGAAGCTGGAGGAGCTGGAATTGCAACGGGCAGAGCTGAAGTTCCGCCAGCCCCCCAACACAACCAGGTGTTGCTGCCCTTGGAGCAGTCATGCCAACTGGGCAACCACCCTTGGAGAGGACACACACGCATCACGGGTGTCCCAGCAGGGCACCCCTTCCTCTGTCCCACTGCAGCTGGGCACCCCTCCTGCACCAAGTTTTCTGAGCAGAGCACCCAAAGCTCCCGCTGTGGCAGCAGGAGGACCTTTGCTCCTTACCTGGCGTGGGAAGTGGGACCAGCAGCATGGAGTTGGGTTGCAGGCAGCATCTCTGCTCTGCGCTACGAGGGGAAAAGGCAACCTGAGCAGCTTTTGCAGCAGCTTTGGGGGGGTCTCCGCACCCCTGTACATTGTACTGACGTGATTGTGGTTGGCTGTAGGAAGCTGGAGGAGGAGATGAGGGACCACCTACAGAGGGAAGAGGCTCAGCTGGAGCAGATGAGAGCCCAGCTGCAGAAGAACCAGGAGCTCCTACTTCAGTTTGGAAACAGCATCGAGAGCCTCTTTGCCCGTCTGCGCGGCATCACTGTACCTGGCCAGGTACGAGCGCGCCACTGGCATGAGCATGGCCCCAGCCAATGCTTGGTGATGCAAGGACACAGCGCGGTGGTGACACCCGGTGCAGCCACCACCTCCTCAAGTGGCTCATCTTCCCCAACAAGGTTGTTCTCTCTGTCTCCAGGATGATACTTTCAAGGCCGTGGGGGTGGAAGAGAAGGTTCAGGAGTGTAGAAAGAAGCTGCAGTACCTGGTGCAGCTGGTGGCTGACCTTCCTCCTGACAGTGTCAGTCTCGAGGAGGAGGAAAAGGTGAGTGGGGGCTCCATCCCTGCTGTGGTCTTTGGGGACCCACATGGTGCTCTCTCAGCTGGCCCATCCCAAGCCGTCCTCCCAGCAGGGAAGATGGAGGTGCTCCCAGGGAAGAGCCATGGAGCAGCTCAGCCCCGGGTGGCACTGGGCACTGCTGAGTGCCCCCTTTTGGGGGACACTGAGGTGGGAGACCCCTTGAGTTGTAACACCTACCTCCCCTTCAGTAATTAACCCAGGGTGTCTTTCACAGACTCTGGTGAAGGTCAGAAACTATCTGGAGAAGTCAACCACGAATGATCCACAAAACCTGAAGATTTCCTTCCAAGATACTGAGAGTAGCATGCACGGTAGGAGAGCACAGCAGGGACATGTCCCACGGTGACCGTCCCAGTCCCTGCCTTCTGGGAGCTCTGACCATCCTTACCTGTCTCCCACTGTCCCCACAGACCCCAACCCCTGAGTTGCCTCCAGACCTTGGGCCTTACCTCGGCTCTCTCCTCTCTTTCCTCCAGTTCCCTCCGCTTTTGTTGAAAAAGGCCATGACCTTGTCCCCACACGAGAGATGATCAAGAAGCAGGGGCTGCAGCTGATGGAAAAGATGAAGAAGCAAGGCAAAAAGAAATAGCAGCTGCTCTGTGAGAGCTTTACGTGCCCCAAACTCCACCCATTGTACCCCAAACTTCACCCATTCTACCCCACCACCCCTTCTTCCCTTTCTCCAACATGTTTAGTAAAGTAGATCTGGTTTCTTCTACCAAAGCCTGTGGTAAAGCTGGAAGTGAGTGTTTGGAAGTGGGTGTTTGGAGGTGGGTGGGGGTGGGTCCTTGGTCACTTCTTTCACCTGGAACACAAGAGGGTGAACCCCAGGGGATGCTGAGCTGGATTTGGAGGCAGCCCCATCCCCCTGCCCTTCACCCAGGTGGTCTACCTACAGATGTGAGGACAGGGTGGGGACAGCTTTCCTGGCCAGAGCAAAGCTGGGGACAGCCTGGCTTTCTCCCCCTTGGTCCCGTGGAGCCAACACCTTCCTAGGACCTCTGCCCCACAAGCCATCTCTGGGACCCCAAAGGGCTGATATCTGTCCAAAGCAACCGTGGAGAAATAGGGAGGAGCTGAGACCTGGAAGGGTCTCAGACCTCAGGGTGGGTGTCTTCATTGCCATGTGTGGGAGAAGGGCAGACCCTGACTTGGCAAGGGAGTGCCAAATTTGAGAGGAGGCCCCCAGCCTGGGGCTGTCTGTCCTTTCAGCAGTGACATGACCAAATCCAAGGTACAGCATCTGCTGGTCAACAGTAGAGGATGTCCCAGTTCCAGGTATTCTGATAGCCTGAAAGCCAGGGAGAAGACGAGGAGTAAATAATACGTGTTTTGTGGCTGGTAGAAATAAAGGATGACTTTTTAGAGGTGCTTTGTCCCTCGTCCCTGCCCACAGAGCAGCAGGAGACACTGGAAAGCTTTGGGGAAGACCTCCATACGCTGGGGTGTTTCTTCTCCTTCCTCTTGCGCCTCTAGAAGGTGGTAGGTGAAGAGCAGAGTCAAACCCCCTCAGCTAGACTGTGGGTTCCCATCACTTGGGATGAACCGTGTAAAATGTTTCAGGCTCTTGGTCTGGCCTTTCTGCTCTGGCCATGGGGAACAGAGAAACCACAAAGTGTGTTGAAGCCTTCTCTCTGCCAGCGCTGGATGAAGAAGCTGCTCTGTGGCCCATTTGCCAGCTCTAAGGTAATTCTGAGATGGCTCAGCTGCCTTTAAAGGAGAAGAAGAGCGACAACACACGATAGCATAGGAGTTTCAGGTCTACTGAAATCATCAAGCCGTGAGCAGAGGATACCAAGGCTACCGGCTACATCACGCGCCTCCGCTAAATGCATTCAGACACTGCATCTCAAATCCTCATCCCATCTGCACGGTGAGGAGAAGGCACGTCGTGCTGCCAGGCAGCAGCTCGCAGCCACGCAGCCGGCTCCCGACTGGGCAGACGGCGCTGGGCGCAATCGGACTGACTGCTCTGCTGCCGTCGCCAGACCTGGGAGAGGTGGAAGTGGAAATGGATGTGACAAGTGACAAAGAGGTACAAGAGAGCGGGAAGAAATCAGACGCGATGTCTTGGAATACTGTGTCCAGTACTGGAGCCCTCGGCACAAGGACATGGACCTGGTGGAGCGGGGCCAGAGGAGGCCCCAGCAATGCTGGGAGGGCTGGAACCCCTCTGCTGGGAGGCCAGGCTGGGAGAGCTGGGGGGGTTCAGCCTGGAGAAGAGAAGGCTCCGCGCAGACCTTCTGGGGGCCTTGCAGGGCTTCAAGGGGCCCGGCAGAAAGATGGGGACAGACTTTGGAGCAGGACCTGTGGGGACAGGACAAGGGGGGATGGGTTGGAACTAAGAGAGGGAGATTGAGAGTGGAGAGAATTTTTGACACTGAAGATGGTGAGAGCCTGGCCCAGGTTGCCCAGAGAGGTGGTCGCTGCCCCATCCCTGTCCCCATTGCAGGGGAGGTTGTTGGGGG
>WEIS01067055.1:21841-37298 GCA_013389965.1 Todus mexicanus | reverse complement strand
CCCCCCTGCAGGGCTGGGCCCAGCTCTGGAGGCCTCAGCCCAGCAGAGACAGGGACCTGGTGGAGCGGGGCCAGAGGAGGCCCCAGCAATGCTGGGAGGGCTGGAACCCCTCTGCTGGGAGGCCAGGCTGGGAGAGCTGGGGGGGTTCAGCCTGGACAAGAGAAGGCTCCGCGCAGACCTTCTGGGGGCCTTGCAGGGCTTCAAGGGGCCCGGCAGAAAGATGGGGACAGACTTTGGAGCAGGGCCTGTGGGGACAGGACAAGGGGGAATGGGCTGGAACTAAGAGAGGGAGATTGAGAGTGGAGAGAAGGGAGAAATTGTTGGTGCTGAAGATGGTGAGAGCCTGGCCCAGGTTGCCCTGAGAGGTGGTGGCTGCCCCATCCCTGTCCCCATTGCAGGGGAGGTTGTTGGGGGCTCTGAGCACCCTGCTCTAGTTGCTGATGTCTCTGCTTCCTGCAGGGGGGTTGGACTAGATGAGCTTGAAAGGTCCCTTCCAACCCAAACTAGCCTGTGATTCTACACCCATGGAAGAGGGGCAGTGGTGGGGCTGTGCTTCCCCCAGCCCAGCCCAGCAGGGTGAAGGGGAACGGTCACAGCCTTGTGCCATGCTGCTGGGTGTCACGGTGCAGAACCCTTTTGTCCCCCCTCATCTCTGGAGCTGGGTCCCACGGGGCTCTCCCACCTCACCCCAAGCTGGGTGCCCCTGTGGGTGTGGCACAAACCCCCCCAATAACCATTTTTAGCCCTTGCCAGGGAAACAGGAGCGAGGAGCAAGGGGACGTGGGGTGCCCACCGCCTGCACAGAAGCGACTCGGGGTTGCAGACAAGCCGGGTCAGCCGTATTTATTGAGAACGGTTGTGGAGGGATAAAAATATTTCTGCTAGCTCTATAAGAATTTATAAACCTATACTCTGCTTATCCTTTAATAAACGCCTCTATGACCGTCATGCGAAGGTAGGTACTTCTGTAAGAAAATAGCAAGATTAAAAAAAGGAAAGCGCTAATACACCCTGCGGGGCCCTGCCCGTGGGGTCCCTGCCCGCGGGGGCCAAGGGACCCTCCGGCTGGCACGGGGATGTGGGTGGCACATGCCAGACGCTGCCCCAGCACCCGGCAGCACCCACCCTGAGCCTTGGCTGGATGCAGCCCCATCAGCCGAGCTGCCTGGATGCAAACCCCTCACCCAGGGGTGAACCCACCCGGGGGACCCCAGCTTGGGTGGCCCTGCTGCAGAGGGGACAGAACCCCACCCCAGTGAGCTCCAAGTGATCCCACCGCTCCCAGTTCTGCCTCCACGCCGCAGCCTCGCCATCCCCTTTTGTCTTTCCCTATAGGCAGGGGAAGCAAGGAGCTGGGGAGGCTCAGGTCCATCTCCCCAGGGATGCCCTGTGGCCACTGCCTCACCCCAGGGACACGCAGCGGAGCTTTGCCAGGGAGTAGTGCAGATGGGGACACCCTGGGGCGGCACAGGGAGACAAGAGGGTGCTCCACAGGGCAGCAACACAGATGGGAACATCCTGGGGGGGACACAGGGACATGACATGGTGCTCTGCGGGAAAGCAACACAGCTGGGGACAGCCTGGGGGGGCCACGCTGCAGCGCTCTGCAGGGCAGCAACACCGATGGGGACATCGCGGGGGGACACGGGGACACGCAGCAGTGCTTGGCTGGGAAGAGACATGGATGGGGACATCCTTGGGGGGGATACAGGGATGCTCTGCCTGGAGGCAGCAGGATAAGGACACCCTGGGGATGCACAGGGACACTAGAGACGAGCAAGTGGCACCAGGAGCCGAGATGCCAGCAAGGGATGATGATGTTGCCATGGGTCAGGAGGCACCACAGGTGCAGGACAGTCATTATTGCTTTACAGGGCCAACATTGAGGGGCAGGGGGGGCCAGGCTGAGACCTCAGCCTCTGATTTAGGGGTTCAAGGGGCTTTCTCCAGGACTGTGATTCCCCAGTGCTCCCCATGCCACGGCCTTCCCCCCGACCCAGGGACACAGGGTGCTCACAAGAGGCAACACTCAGTGGGGACAGGGAGCCTACTGAGGACACAGGGCTGGACATGGTTGAGCTTCAGTCCCTCCTGGCATGGACGCAGCCAAAGGTGAGTGCAAACAGCCACCCTGGGCAGGAGGGTGGCTGCCCCCCCCATCTCCTTGGTCACCTACAGTCCCCAGGAGCTGCTGTCCCTCTGTTTCTAGCCAAGGCCAGGGGGGAGCAACCCTGTCCCTCAGAGCAGGGCAGCTGGGGGCTTGGAGGGGCTGGGACCAGTTCCCCCCCTTCCCTCTTCCCTTAAGCCTGAGCTAAGCTGAGCGTAAAGGCCATAAGCAGGCAGCCCGAGGTGACACGGGGACAAGTGACGTGACTGGGGGAGCAGGCTGGCCAGGGGCCCTCCCCAGAGCTGCAAAGGAAAACAGGGAAAGCCAAAGCTCAGGAGGACAAAGCTGTCCTGAGGCTGGGGCAGCAATCTGGCCGGGACAGGGGATGCCCAGGCTGGGTGGCCTGTCCCCTCGCTGTCCCCACGGGACGGGCGCTGGCCGGTGGGATAAGGCGATGCCGCAGCAGCTTAAGGTGGCGGGTGCGGTGTTGGTACCGAGTCTCGCAGCGGGGCAGGGGCAGGATGGTGCGTGATGTAAACATTTCTGATCTGGGGCGGGGGGGCGAGGAGGAGGAGGAGAAGGAGAAGGATGGGGCTAGTGCGAGTCCTTCATCTGCTTCTGGATCTTCTGGAGCATCTCCTGCATCCGTCGCAGCTGGAAGGGAGCAGAGCAGGGATCAGGGCAGGGCACTGGCACCCCCACGGCCACACCAGCTCCCTTGCAAACGTATTTGGGTCGAGCATCCCAGGGAGATTGGGATCACCAAGAACGTGGGCTGGGAACTGGGGGGGAAACCTTCTGACACTCCTCCAACACCTCCTCACCCTGGCCTGAGGAGCAGCAGCTGCTGGGGTGCTGCAGGAAGGGTGGCCCCTGCTGGCTGAGCTCTCGGGGACATGGTGTGTATGGGGGGATGCTCAGGGGGACCTCAACCCTCCCCAGTACTCACCTCCTCGTCCTTCTCCCGAATGAGCTTCTCTGTCTCCGCATCTGGCACCGGGGGGATGACGGGGATGGGGAAATCTGTCCCGCTCTCCCGTGTCAGCTTGCTGTGGACAGACAGAGGAGGTGAGGTGAGGTGAGGTGAGGATGTTGCCACAGCCCTGCTGTCCCCCCAGGAGACATTCCCCCATGGGTGCTGCAGCCCCACAGACCCTGAACCTTGCAGGTTCCCAGCACCCGCAACACAGATGCTGAGAACCCCTGGCCACGGCCACACTCAGCCCTTTTCTGTCATGGAGGGAACACTGGCAGCTCCAGGCATCCCCCCAAACCTCAGCACCCCTGACCTGCTGCAAACCGGTGTGGAGGCACCACCACACCAAAGGGTGCCAAGGATCCCCCAGGGCACAGAGCCCTGCCTGGGTGCTTCAAGCTGGAGTTGAATTCTCCTCACCCAATATTTTCTCTGCTGCTTTAAAGCGTTATAAACTCAGCATTCCCCTTCTCTCCCACAGCCTCAGCCTTGCTGCAGGTGCCGCCAGGCAACCCCCTGCCCAGCCAGCCCCAGGGATGCTCCACACCCCTTTTCCCAAGCATCAGCTCCTGCTCAAGCCCATCCCTGCTGGAGGGAGCTGCGGGTGTCCCCCTGGGGCCACCCCACCACATAGGGTCACGACCAGATGGATCGATGGCTTCTCCCACGCCAGCGGCAATGGGGAGGGCCCAGCAGGGTCCCCGCCGATGCCACGTGCTGCCCCAGCAGGTGGCCACGTGGCTGGGACCCCGTCACCCTGGCTGGCAGGGGTCACGCGTGTCACCACGTGTCACTGCCGGGTGAAGCCCCTCTGCACACAAAGGGGTGATGGACACGGTGGGTGCTGCTGGGCTGCGGGGTCCCGCTGTGCTGGGGGGGCCGTGCCAGCGCTCCACGGCAAGGGGATGGGCTTTGGCCAAGGATTGAGCCGCTTTGGAAGTCACTGCCCGTTGTCACGGCTCCTCACTGTGGGGGGACCCAGAGGGGAGCACATGGAGCTCCTTCCATCCCTGGCAGCAAGACAAGGCTTGAGCTGCGCCCTGGCAATGGGGAAGCAGCTTCCCCAGCCCAGGAAATCTGCCTTCCTAGAAAAGGGAGCTGCCTTCTGCATCCCAAACTCACATCCCCTTGGCAGGGCAGCAGGATGGGGGTGCCCACTCTGCAGCCCTGCCTTTGGGCAGCCTTTGGCTGGGAAAAGCTGAGTGCCACCGAATGGTGACACGTCCCCTCAGCCACACCTTGCCTGGGCGATGCCACCAGCACACGGTGTCCTCCTGGCATCACCAGCGGTGCCGGCACCACAAGGGCAACTTGTGTGGGCATTGGGCGGGTGGCCACAGAGCCAACTCTCCCTGAGAGCAGCTGCCTGGCCCTTGCGTGGGCACAGAAGGACCAAGACAGTGTTGGGTACCAGCAAGTACTTTATACAGGGGCCAGGGGGATGGGCAGGGTGTCGGGGGGTGTCGGGGACCCAGTGAGGCCCCAGCCAGATCCTGGCTCAGTCGGCGGAGCAGTCGGAACAGCACAGCCTCAGCACGGAGGGACACCGCCTGCTCCAGCAGCAGGTATGGAGAGACCAGCTTAGAGGTGCCTAGAGCCACCACCAGCCCCACTGCTTCAGCCCCCCAGGACCCACAGAGCCTCCACTCACTCCTGCACCGCTCCAGCCCCTTGGCTGGAGGGTCCCACCAGGGACCCGGCTCTGGGGGACACCTGCCAGCATCTTGGGGTGGCTAAAGGGGATGCAAGTGCCATGAAACCGGCTGGTACCAGCGGCAGAGCCCCAGCACCGGCTCCTTGCCTGGCTCCTCCTCCACCCCCAGAGCCTAAAGGGATCAGGGTCCCCCTCAGTGCTGCAGCATTGCCCCCGGAGACAGACCCAGCCCAGAGGGACACACAAGGTCCCCCTTGCTGCTGGACCATCACCTCCCAACTGGCCCCAGGGGGCTTCAGGGTCCCCTTTGCTGCCGGAGCATTCCCCCGACCCTGCCAGCCAGCCCCAGCCCTGGGGGGGCACAGGATCCCCATCACTGCTGGAGCAACCCCCGAGACAGACCTAGCCCTTGGGGGGCACAGGGTCTCCCTCACTCGCAAAACATCCCCCCTGTCCCATCCATCCCCACCCTAATGGCACGGAAAGTGCCCCCCAACCACGCCAGGACATGCTGCCGAGGCTCCCTCACCCAGCCCACCTCATTGCCCAGCACAGAACCACGCACAACCCCAACCCCCTGAGATCACCACTCGCAATGGGCTGAGGTCACCCCAAAGAAAGGAGACACCTCCCTACCTCCACCACCACACCCCCCCAAGCCTGGTACCCCGTTCCCAGCCCCGTACTTGCGGTTCCTCTCCTTCACCACCATGCGGGTCATGCTCTGGATGCACTGCGTGCGGTAGTTCTCATAGTGGGTTTCCCGCGTCACGTCCTTGAGGTCTTGCATGTGGGTCCTCACCAGCATCGTCCGCAGCTTCACGAAGTCACAGTGGGACGGGTTCTCCACTGCGGGTGACCACAGGGTCAGGGGGCCACAGCCAGCCCCCCACATCCCCCTAAGCCTCCCCAGGCTGAGCAGCACGGAGATGGGACATGCAACGTCTCTGTCCCCCCCAGCAAGGTTGGTGGGACGCCCGTGACACAGCCCAGCGTTACCTTCCACGATGCCCCAGGGGTAGAGGCGCCCACGGACGCGACGGCCTTTGGCCTCCACCACTGTGTTGCTGCCGATGACGGCGAAGGGGATGCTCTCCTGCAAGAGAACAGCAGGGGTTAGTCCTGCCCGTCACGGCCCACAGCCCTTCACGCATATCCTTGGCCATATCCAGCACCCATTTGCCAAGATACCCAGGAGCTATGGAGTACCCCAGGTGGGACGGCAGCAGTCAGGACATGGGTTTCTCCATCCAGCCCCATCCCACCAAGATGCAGGTGGCATCTTTGAGGTTTTGGAGACACGCTGGGGCACTGTGAGATGTACTAATCCTACCATGCTGGAGCTTCCAGAGGGCTTGTGTGGCCCCAGAGTCCCAAGGGTACCCCAGGATGACATGTCCTCCCAGCCATGAGGCTCTGCTGGGAGGATGGAGATGGAGGAGCCCAACCCTTTGCAGAGGGGTTGGACTAGCTGATCTTTAAAGGTCTCTTCCAACCCGAATCAGTCTACGACTCTACGGACCCACCTTCAGTGCCTGGTCCTGCAGTTTGAACTCCTCATCCTCATCCGAGTCGCACTCAGGGAACTGGTAGATGCGGATGCCGTAGTGGTCGATCTCCTCCCGGATCTGGAGGCAGACAGCCCCACTGAGGGCAGGGCTCTGCCCCTCGGAGATGGGGTAGGAAGCGCCACACAGCCCCCGTGTCCCCAAAGGACCCAAAACCCCCTATCCCCTGCAGGGCCCCCCCACACTAGATGTTATGGGCAGCCTCCTGCATCCTTCCAGTCCCCAGATGAATACCAGGGAGAGATGTTCTTGGTGGTCACACGGGCAACGTAGTCCTCCAAGTTGTTGCGAGCATGAAGGATGCTTTATGGTAAAGCCAGGGCAGGGGCTGGAGACAGCCCAGCCCCAGGGACCCACAGGGATGGCCCCAGGCTGGGCTGACCTCCCCTTACCTTGTTCTTCATGCGCTCCACCTCGTCGGGGGTCAGGGTGTCAGCCTTGGCCAGCACAGGCACGATGTTCACCCGCTGGTGCAGGGCGCGCATGAACTCCACATCCAGGGGCCGAAGGCTGCAAGGGGATCCCGCTGAGCACCATCCCACCCAGCCCCCCTTCCCCAGCGCCCTCCAGCCCAGCAGCACAGGCGGGGGCTGCGCGTACCCGTGGCCGAAGGGCGAGATGAAGTAGATGCAGCAGTGGACGCGGTTGTCCTGGATATTCTTTCGGTTGAGGCCACTTTCGTCACGGAAATACTGCTCGAACTGCTGGTCAATGTAGTCGGCCACTGGCTTCCAGCTGCAGGGACAGGGACGTGACTGTCTGAGGCCCCTGCGGGACACTTGACCTTTCTCTGGACCCCCAGCTCAACATCTCCCGTGGTTGAGCATCCATCCCACCCTCCGAGCAGCTGGCACCCATAGTGGTGCTGCCCAGCCCCAGGGAGACCCCCCCTCACTGCACCACAGGACACACCACTCCGTGTTGTTGACGGCATCGCCGAAGCCCGGCGTGTCCACAATGGTCAGGCGCAGCTTGACGCCCTTCTCCTCGATGTCCACCACGTGCTTGGTGATCTCCACCGTCTGCGTGATGCGCTCTGCAGCGGCGGGAGACACGTCGATAGCGGCAGGGACGCCCCAGGTGAGAGACAACAGGGGTGACACGAGGAGCTGCTGCAGACCCTGGGTGTCACCCCCACCCTGGGGAGCTGGGGTGGCTTTGCAGGATCAGCCCTGACGTGTGCCAAGGTGCAGCCCCGAGAGATTATTCTCCATTATCATGGTCCCCCGCACCCACCTGGATGTGCACCCATCCCTCAGGGGCTGTGCCACCACCACCCAGCGACAGCTCCAGCAGCACAGGGGGTCTGCTGGGGCCGGGCATCACAGCGGGAGCATTTTGGGCTCCCTGTACCCCCATGAGTGACCCCTCAGCTCTGGGACTGCAGGTGCCTCTTCACCCCCAGGTCCCCTCCACGTCCCTGCATCCCCGAGGATGCTCCCGTTGCACGGTGTGCACGTGGCCACCCGCGCTTTGGCTTTCGCTCCGAGCAACGGAAACAAATCGAGCAACCATCTCCAAACAAATCAAACGCCCTCCAGGAACCCCTGGGGATTTGGGCAAGTTCGGGCCATTTTAATCCCAAAGCTCAGCTGCAGCTGAAGCAGCGCTCTGCCCCGGACCCCCGCTGGCCGCAGCCTCCCAGATTTGCTGCCACTCAAGCTGGGGCTTGTTTTCCCAGTGGGGACAAAGCCCTCGTGGGGGGTCCCTGTGCCGGGCAGGGGGTGTCCCTGCTGCCTTGGAGTGCTCCCCAGCTCCAGCAGGCAGCTGGCAGCGTGCCACACGTCGCTTCCCAGACCCAGAGGAGCCCAGTTGGGCACAGGGCTCTGCCACCCCCCCAGGGCACCCCAACACCCCATCGCTGGGATTATTAACCCCCCCGTCAGCCTCACCTTCGGCATTCAGCAGCTTGCGGTCTCTGTACATGTCCGTCAGGAAGAGGCTGTTGACCAAGGTGGACTTGCCCAGCCCAGACTCCCCTGGGTCAGAGAGACGAGGGTGAGAGGGGGCAGCCAGTACGCCCCCAACACGCTCCATGGCATTTGGGATCCAGAGCGGGGTCAGCATCCCCCTGGGCCAGGCTTGTCCCCCCCTCTCCCCACCAGTACCTGCCACCATGAGGGTGAAGTCAAAGCCCTTCTTCACCGACTTGCGATGGACCTGGTTGGGCAGCGTGGCGAAGCCCACGTACTCCTTGTCATCCTGCGGGCAGAGAGGACATGGGACAGGGGACACCACCGCCCTACACACACCCCACATACCACCTCCCCCCCATCCCAGCAGCCTAGTCCCCCCGGAGCCCCCGAGGGATCCCCCAGGGCTGGAGAGCTGCGGGATGTGGCCACACCTGCCCAAACCCCTTGGGTTTAGAAGGTGGGAACATCCTCCACCTTGAGTCCCGCAGCCCCTCGCCCCACGTCTCCCCCTCCCCACAGCCTCATCCTGCACCTCAGAGGAGTCGTAGGGGTCCAGCTGCCCCCAAGGGCTCCGGGGGCGGTTGGGACTGGGGGGCGGAGGGGCCGCGATGTGCTGCTGGAAATCCGAGGGCCGAGACCGGGAGAAGATCCTGGAGTCCCTCTCGTCGGTGAGTTCGTCAGAGGGGACCCTGCCCACGCCGCAGGGGGGGTGGCCGGGCTCCCGACGGCTCTCTGGGGTCTCCACCTTCCTGGGGCTGTCGGCCGGTGGGCAATCCCGCAGGAACTGGGTCAGCTCAGCCTCCTCCGAGTCCTCCTTCAGGAAACGCTTTATCTGGGGACCAAGGGAAGAAGCAACATCAACGGTGGCAGTGCCAGCCCGAGGCGGCATCACCCGACTCGGCATCAGAAGCCCCCAAGCCACAGCAGCCAGCCACATGCACCCCAAGGATGGCAAGGATGGGAGGAGAAGGGGGACCGGCCACCACCCTGGGGACAGCCCTGGGGATGGCAGCGGGGACAGCCACGGGCCTGGGCACCCCGGGCGCTTACGACTTGCGGCTCAGGGACGGCAGCCAGCTCCTGGCACTCCGGGGGACAGGCACAGGGACCTTCCCCCTGGGCACCCCGCTGCTCCTCGGGGTCTTCTGGGGTAGCCAGGACCCCCGCGCACCCCATGGCCTGCCAGGAGGGGGTCCAGGGAGGAGACAGAGACACCAAGAAGAGATGAACGGCAGCAGTGGAGGGACTGGCAGTGGGGCCAGACCTCCAGAGGAGGCAGATGGCGGGCAGGGGTCTGCCCGTGACCCCCTGCCCGCTCACAGGGGCTCCCATCGCAGCAGTTCCAGGGGACCTGCCCCACAACCATCACCAACCCCACCTGCAAAGGGCTCAAGGCAACACAACCTGTCGTGTAAAGGGGCTACAAACCCTGCGAACACACTCAGGCCGTGTCCTTGTACACACCAGGACCCCAAGACCCCCTTGCCCCAGCTCTGCCCATCCTGGAGCTGGTGCAGGCAGGGATCTGGGGGCTGGTGTCCCCATGGGGTGGGGGGACTGGGATGAGGGACGCTGGGACTGGGACGGCTCCACATCCTGTTTACAAGCGCTGGTGGGAGGAGATGCATTCCCAAGGGCACGTCCAGCAGCTGATCCCACAGGATCAAGCCCTCCTGCCAGCAGGCACTGAGGACATCGATGCCCCCCCATGGCAACTGCCAAGAGACCCCAGCCCCATGCACAGGGAGACCCTCAAATGGGGAGCACAGAGGGGCTGGGGGGGCTCACACCTGGGGGTTAGTGCCTCCCCCACATCAGGGCCTCAAAGCAAGAGCCCTCCATGGGGACACGTGTCCTCCCCCATCCCGTGTCCCCGCTCCATCGCTCCATCGGGGAAGGCGGCTGTGCCGGCGGCGAGGCGCGATGCGCCGAATTAGTGGGCTGGAAACAAGGTCACGGCGCGGTGGGGCTGCGCGCTCGCCCGCCCGGCCCCGCTCCCCGCTGGCCCCACAGCCACCAGCATCGGGGGGCAACAGCGGCAGGCTGGGGGGCAGCGAGTGCCCCCATGGCCGAGGCTGCAGGGCCCCCCTGCTCTCCCCTCCCTCAGCAGGTCGATAGCGCTCAGTGGGGCTGTGCGATCGCAGCATCCTCTTCCTCACCGACCTTGCTGTGGTGGGGGGCTCAGCGGCAGCCCCTAGCCCAGCACAGCCTGTCTGGGGGCCACGCAGGAGCAGGAGGTGATGCCACCACCGAGTGCTCCCGGCCCCACTGCTGCTCCATCCCACAAGGCTCCAACCCTTCGGGGCTCCCCCCATCCCCTATACCCCAGAGAAGCCAATGGCTTCGGCGATGCTGCAGAGATATGGAGAGGGTCGCATCACGTCCTCAGGGGACCCGCGGCAAACGCAGCCCCTGGCAAGGCCATCCCGGGAGCAGAACATCGGCTGCGGCACCTCCCTGCAGCACCAGGTGCTCCGGCTCCCCCATCCCCATCTGCCCCATGTCGCACCCCACTGGGGAGGGACGTTGCCCCCGTACCTCTCTGGCAGGCTGCATGTCGGGGCAGGTGGCCATGGCAGAGCCGGCGTCGCCCGTGGCCGGGAGAAGATGCCGAGTGGCACCAGCTGCGCCGAAGGCTGGGGAGCAGCATTAGCATAACTCCACCCTGGGCAGGCACCGTGGCCCGGCGACCACAGCACCCAGCAGCCAGGCACAGCCCCCGTGGGTGCCGGGAGGCAGGACCAGCGTGGAGGGCAAAGAAGGGGAGAGGGAGCCCCAGGGCAGAGCCAAGCCCAGCTTCTGTCCGCTTGGCATGATGCCAAGGACCAGCAAAGCACCGCTGGCCACAGAGGTGGCAAGACAGATTCTGGGGGTTGCATGACCACCATCATCACCACAACAACCCCCGCAGTACGAGCGCACAGCTTGGCTACAGACAAGAAAGAGATTCAGCCCTTACAAACGTCTCTAGCCCAGGACAAAACCCCTCCTCCATCCCAGGGCACAGCAGGCGCTTTCTCACTGCCCACCCTGGAGCACCCCACAGCCACCCCAGCAGAGCTCCCCAGCCTCTCTGAGAGGAGAAACCTGGTTTCCCATGAAAGACTGTTCGAAAACTCAACACTTTTGCACCTAACAATTGAAGCTCCCCTGCACAGCTCCAGGTTGCTGCTCTGGCTGGGCCTGATGGGTCCAGCTGGGAAGGACCCAACCCTGGGCTGGGAGAAGACAGGATGATGCCCAACCTCAGGGATCCCCGGCAGGAGCTGCAGTGCTCCTGCCTCGGCTTCTCTGGCTCATCCTTGGGGAGGTGAAGGGTTAATGGTGCCTCAGGAGGAGCCAAGGGTGGCAGGGAGGCCATCTGAGCTGTCACTGCCTGAGGTCACCTGGGACGGTGATCCACCTTGATGTCTGTCAAGATGCATCAGAGCAGCCAGGGTGGGCTGGCCCTGGCTGGGTGCAGGACGCCCACTAAAGCTGCTCCATTGCATTGCTCCCCCTCCTCAACTGGACAGGGCAGAGAAAATAGAGCAAAAGTCTGAAGGGTCACACTAAGGACAGGAAGATAACTCGGCAATTACCATCCCAGGCAAAACAGACTCGACTTGGGGAGACTAGTTTCATTTATTACCAATCAAATCAGGGAAGGGTAATATGAAAGAAAACGCTATTTTAAAACACCTTCCCCCCCATCCCTCCTTTCTTTCCAGGCTCGCTCCTGATTCTCTCCCTCCTCCCCATCCATGGCACAGGGGGATGGGGGCTGTGGTCACTTCATCGCACATTGTTTCTGCTGCTCCTTCCTCCTCAGGGGGAGGACTCCTCGCACTCCTCTCCTGCTCCAGCCTGGGATCCCTCCCACAGGAGACAGTCGTCCATGAACTGCTCCAACATGAGTCCTTCCCACGGGCTGCAGCTCTTCACAAACCCATGGGACCCTCCGATGGGGTGCAATCCTTCAGGAACACACTGCTCCAGCGCGAGTCCCCCGCAGGGTCACAAGTCCTGCCAGCAAACCTGCTCCAGCCTGGGCTCCTCTCTCCACGGATCCACAGGTCCTGCCAGGAGCTCGTTCTAGCACTGGCATCCCACAGGGTCACAGCCTCCTTTGTCCGGAGCCTGGAGCACCTCCTCCCTCTCCTTTTGCACTGACCTTGGTCTCTGCAGAATTGTTTCTCTCACATATTCTCTCTCTCTCTGGCTGCAATTGTTCCTGCACTGTAACTTTTTTCACTTCTTAAACATGTTATCCAGGGGCGCTGCCACCATCGCCGATGGGCTCAGCCTTGGCAAGAGGCGGGTCCACCTTGGAGCTGGCTGCATCGGCTCCATCAGACATGGGGAGATCCATCAGATATGGGAGGGGGGTGTCCATCAGATATGGGGGGGAGGGGTCCATCAGATATGGGGGGAAGCTTCTGCAGCTTCTCACAGAAACCACCCCAATAGCCCCCCCTGCTACCAAACCCTTGCCACACAAACCCAGTACAGCAGCTCAGGCACGGAGCTGGGGTCGGACGAGCCGAGTTCACCAGGGGAGTGCTAAAAAGCCCCGAAGCATCGGCTGGTGCAATGAACTGTGAGCTTGTTGGACACAGAGAGGGGCCTGGATGCTTCTGTGCTGCTCCTCAGCATCCCTGGGTCCTAGCCACATGCCTAACCCCAGCGCTGGATCTCCCTTGACCCAAATTCAGGGCCACCCAACAGCAGCAGCAGAGACCCGCCTGACACCGCACCTCCCTAAGGGATCTCCTCAGTGGCTTTCAGCTCCTTCCCCCCCCGACTCATCACAGGCTGCAGCATCCCCCCAGCACCCCACCAGTCTGACCAAGCTCTGCCTCTCTCTCTCAAACCCCCAGCGTAGCACAGCTCTCCTACAGCACCCATCGCTTTCCAACCATCCCGCCCCGCACTCCCGGCAGGAGCGGGGATTTACCGCAGCCAGAGCCTGGGGCTGCGCCGGTGCCCCCGTAAGCGGATTATACGCCCGGCTGTGCGTGAGCCGCCACCCAGCGCCGGGCTTGTCACCAGCCCGGCAGCTCCAGCGAGGTGGCACATGAGCTGCCTCGTCCCTGCCTGTCACGCCGCATCACACCTTCCCTGCACGGTGACAGCCCGAGCGCCGGGGCAGAGCAGGGCACGGGGGCAGTGGGCAAAGCCTGAGCTGGGAGAGCCCCGGGCTGCCTGTTAGCGGCTTTCTGCCTGGCTCGATATTCCTGCAGGATGGGTTTTCATAGAATCATAGAATATTTAAGGCTGGAAAAGACCTCTTAGACCATCGAGTCCCGGCTATGACCTACCACCACCACTCAGCTAAACCCTGCCACTAAGTGTGGCATCCAGTCTGGCCTTAAACACCTCCAGGGACGGTGACTCCACCACCTCCCTGGGCAGCCCATCCCAGTGTTTAACAACCCTTTCTGTGAGGAAGTTTCCCAGCCTGTTTCTACAGGGAAAATGAAGGGAACATCCTGGTGAGGTGCTGGCCCTGCAGCCAGGCTGCCCAAGGCATCCTGAGCCCACCTAAAGGTGACACCCAGATGTGCCACCCACGGCACAGCCCTCCCAGCCTGACCCGCAGCTTTAACAGGAGCAGGGTGCTGGGCACCCCGCGGGTGCAGAGGCAGGCAGCGGCACAGCTCCCTGCTCTGGGCGAGGTGTCAGCACCAGGAGGGTGAGCACACAAGACAAGAGCCTTTCCAACACACCCCTCGGTGTGGCAGCTCCAGGTCGTTTTCTGTAGGGAATCCTCCAGCTTGAAGGACCTGTGAGCGCCTGCGCAGGGACCCCAGGATGGGACCACGTGCAGGGGACCCCCAAAAGCCACAGCAGAGCCTGTCCTGGCTGGAAACAAGGCAACATCTCAGCACGTGGGGACGGACGAGAAGATCCAGCCCACTAAGAGGCAGGAACCAATGTTAAGGAGGACTCATTCATCCTGCTTCTCCAGGTGAGCCACGGACCGCTTTGGGAACACAGGGATGAGGCACCGGTATCAGGGGCACGGGATCCATATCCACGGGTCCTTCTGGATGTGTCCACATGCACCTCCAGCCCCAGCTCACCCACAGCCAAGGCATCCCAGGTCCCCTCCAGTACCCAGCTACTGCTGTCATCCTGCCCTCTCAGATGCTTCCAAGGCTGAATCCACCCCTCCCTCCATCCCCCAAACCAGGCTTTGGAGCCTTTGGCGAAGGCGCTCGCTGGAGCCGGTTGCAGCAACGCTTCTCAGCCGCTCTCCCCTCTGGTTTCTCCGTGTCCAGCTCCAGAGGAATGTGCCGGGCCCGTTCCCACGGCGGCTGCCAGGGAAGGGCACCCGCGATGGTCGCACCAAGGGCACTTCTGGCCCAGCGGCCGGTGCCGGGCGAGCCAGGGCCGCAAAGCTCCGGCTCCATCCCCACCCTGCCCACGGCCACTGCTGCCCTGAGCTCCCAGCGGGGCCGCGGCCCCGACCAGCGGCTCCTGGGGACCCGCCAGCACCGGAGAGGCACCGGCAGCACCCGGGGGGCGGCGGTGGCAGCTCCGGACCCTGCCGGGAAATGCCCCGACGGCTCCGGGCGGGGGGTGCCAGTCCCGGGCAGCCCGGGGGAGCTGCTCCGAGANGGCACTGGCACCGGGCACTGGCACTGGCATCATGCACCGGGAACCGGCATTCTGCACCGGGCACTGGCACCGGCATCGTGCACCGGACACCAGCATCATGCAGTGGCACTGGCATCACGCACCAGCATCATGCACTGGGCACTGGACACTGGGCACTGACACCAGCATTGTGCACCTGCACTGGCATCGTGCACCAGGCACTGGCATCATGCACCGGGNGCAGCAGCCTCTCCTCACACCCCGACACGGACACGCACGGACACATCCCCCGCTTTGGCCACGCAGGGCCATGCCGGGGATGCCGCAGGTGCCGCTCGGGGCCAGCGGGGAGAGCCCGCCCCGGTGCCACGGGGATGGGCGGCGGGGCCGAGGGGGGGTCCCCTCTTCTCCTCCCTTCTCCTCCCCTCCGAGGCTGGACTCGATGATCTCGGGGATCTTTCCCAGCCTTAACTATTCTGCGCTTCTGTGAGGCTGAGCCAGCCCCGGGCTCTGCTCGGCTGCTGCGCACCGGGGATCACGCAGGTGCTGCCTGTGGCGTATGGCCGTAGGTCCGTGTCCGTGTGTTCGTATCTGTGTCCGTGTGTCCGTGTGTCTGTCTGCCCGTCCCCCCCCGCCCCGCTGCGGCACCGGCGG
>WEIS01067055.1:10898-21766 GCA_013389965.1 Todus mexicanus | reverse complement strand
CACCAGCATCATGCAGTGGCACTGGCATCATGCACCAGGCACTGGCACCCGCACTGGCATCGTGCACCAGGTGCACTGGTACTGGCATCATGCACCGGCATCATGCACTGGGCACTGGCATCAGCATCGTGCACCAGGCACTGGCACTGGCATCGGCATTGTGCAGGCACTGGCATCATGCACTGGGCACCGGCAGCGACACCATGACCACAGACTGTACACCAGGCACCGGCACTGGAATCAGCGCCAGCACTGGGCACTAAACACCGAGTCCTGGGACCAGGCACTGGGCACTGACATCAGCACCAGGCACTGGGACCAGTCCCTGCCTCGCAAGTACGAGGCAGCAGCACCAGGCATGGGGCTCCAGCATTGGCACTGGGGCACCAGGGCGCTGGGGACTGGGACAGGACACCTGCACTAGGCACTGGGCACCAGCAAAACCCCAGCCTGCCTCCCCCTCTCAGAGTGATGCCAGCGATCCTGCCCACGGCCCCGCTTTTTCTCAGCTGGAAATGTGGCAGGGGTAACTAGATACCCCCCGGGCTGTGCCCCTGTCCCCAGCCCCAGCCCATGCCAGGGGCTGCAGCCCTTTCCTGGGATGCCCACGGCCCCAGGCCTGGGCTCTCAAAGGCAGCAGGGCCAGCGGCACGTGGCCGTGTCCCCCTGTCCCTGCCAAGGGCAGGGGAGGACGCTGGCACAGCAACCAGGGCGACCTGGGGTGCTTCTGTTCCTGGCCGTGAAAGGGGCCGAGGGGGTCTTGGCTGGCGATGGCCGTTCCCTGCAGCGAGCGGCTGGCAGAGCCTCTGCCATCCTCAGATTTCAGCCTCCTGGTCCAGCCGCCCATCCCAACACACACGGCCAGGCCACGCGCATCCCCAGAGCATCCTTCTGGCAGGCAGCTACTCCCTGCCTCAGTTTCCCTATCCGTAAAACCAAGCCGGGGGTAATTTCTGATGAGATGATATTGGATAACAGGTCGGTGTTAGGTTAAGTAGTAGGTTACAGGTTGGACTTGATGATCTCTACGGTCTTTTCCAACCTTGTTAATTCTGTGATTCTCAGCAGAAAAAGCCAGCTCCAGCCCTGCACAGATTCCCCCCGAGGCTGGGTGACTCCACAGGGACCATCTCAGCCTTGTCCCCAACCTTGTCAGCACCCAGGGCCTCCTCAGGGGGCCAGGCTGCAGCCTGACGGCTCCACATTCCCGTTATCCCCATCAATAACCGAGGCAGGCTCGGCAGGGCGCAGGGGAGCCCCAGCACCCACCTGCACCAGGGCCGTGTGGGGTGGCCGGGCGGCGAGCCCGCGCCTGGCAGCCCTTCCCTGCAGCGCAGGCAGGTGAGGGTGGCTGTTTGCATCCCTAATCCTCCCAGCGAGCGCTTTCCTCCCAGATTACCGGGGATTACGGGCTCGAGTGCTCCAGGAGCTCAGCCCCGTCCCTCCCTGCCCTTCAAGGAGCAGCCCGGGGGGCAGGAGGGCAGGCTGGGCACAGCTCTGATGAGCTGGGCGTTCTCAGCCGTGCCAGCAGACACAGCTTGGAGCAGCCACCAGCTCGCCACAGCCTTGCTCCAGTAGCCACCGGTGCCCACCCAGGCTGGCGAGCTGCACCCGGGGCTTTAAATAGGGCATTAAAAGCTGAAGGGATCGGATCAGCCGTGGAGTGGGTGGAGGGATACGAGGGGCTGCGTTTTTCTTGGCCAGGGGAGCAACGGCGAGGCCAAGGGAGGCTGGTTCCAACTGAGAGGTCCCCGAGGTCCCCGAGGCACCCCAGTCTCCCCGAGGCACCCCAGTGTCCCTCGCCCCGGCTGGTGGCAGCGTTCCGGGGTCGTGGCACAGCACCACAGGGCTGAGCAGCCACCGCGAGCTGCTACCGGGGCCCAGAGCTCTGTAATTACCAGGGGAGGCTGAGTTATTTCGGGAAGCGGCTCCGCTGCTGCCAAAGCTTTTATTCCACCAAACCAAAACAAGATGGAAAGAGCCCAGCCCAGGATGCTGCATCCGGCAGGCGCGGGGCGGTTAACTCCTTGCCTCCTCGCTGCCTGCACCCCAGGGGGACTGGCTGCTCCCAGCATCGCCACAGCCGCGCCTGGTGGCTTTGGTTGCGCCCAGAGGGTTTCAAAGGTGAGGGGGTGTCAGCAGGGGAAGCTTTGGGGTAGCAGAGGCCATGGGCTGTCTGCTGGGCATGGGATGGGGCTGGGGGCTCAGCCGCTGGCAGGTTCAGAGGCCGCGTGTTCGGATGCTTTTCTGCATCCGCCGTGAGAACCGCTATTTTTAGCTCTTTCTGTTGCAACAGGTCCCGTTCTGGAGCCTTCCCAGAGCTGAAGCTGGGCCGAGGAATGCCGGCCGGAGTGGAGAACCTCGCTCTTGCTCCAAATAAAATGTCCCAGGGGACGTAGCTCCAAAAAGTCCATCCCAAAAGCCATCGCTGAAGGATGGACAGAGGCGGCAGCCGGGCAGGGAGGCCGCACTTTCCAGTCTCTGAAGCAGGGGAACGGCCTCCAAGCTGGGAATAAACTCATTTTTCCCAGCATGGTGAGGATGAGCCACATCGTGCATCCCACAGTGTCCCCCAAGATCTGCTCCAGCCATCCTGAGCACAGGGTCCATCCAGGTGGGCTGAGGGGCTGTGCTCAGGGTGGCAGCCGAAAGTCTGGATGGGGTTTGGTTCTTGCCTTTTGCTGCATTTCCCTCGATCTGAGCCCCTAAAGAGCTGCCCGTGCCTGGTGGCACCCTCTGCTGGATCCCTGCATGGCAGCAAATAGCCTCCAAATGCAGCTACTGGGGTCCCTCAAATTCCAAACCTACATTCCAGGGTCTCTCAGTCCCCTAAATCTATGTTCTGGGGTCCCCCAGGCCCCCAAACCCATGCACCAGGGTCACCCCATCCTTGCTCCCAGCCCCCCAGGCTGTCTCTCTCCAGGCAGGTCCGGTCTCCAGTCAGGACTGGGGGTTCTGGGGACTGTCGGGGGCCGCGCTGCCCCTCGCCCAGCCATTGCCAGCCCCTTGGAGGGGCACACGGTGAGCTCCATGGGAACAGAGAGTCCCAGCCATCCAAACCTGCGAGCCCAGGAGGTCCTATCCCAAGTCCTGGTCACACAGATGTCCTGCCTGCCCCCCCAGCTGAGCCCTCCCACAGCTCATCACGTCACCAGCAAAGGATTCCCAAGCCCAGTGCCGCCCATCTCCAGTGCCAGCCTTAGGGCTTGGTGGCACAGGGCAATTAGGAGCACCCTGGTGTCACCCTGAGCTCCCCTCCTGCAGCTCCAGCCCTTCACTTACCTCCTGCTCCAGAGCCGCCGCCAGGAAGGGGTTTGTGCCCGAGCTGGTGGAGAATGGCAGCAGGACCGATGAGAAACAAGTTTTCCCATCAGACACTGACCAGGGGACAAAGGGTGGCTCTGGGGACAGGGCCAACCATGACAGAGACCCTCCAGAGCGAGGCACCAGCTGTAGGACGGTGGATCAGAGGGGAGATCTCAGGACATCTCCAGTCCAGCCTCCGGCTCAAAGCTGGGATGGGCAGAGCCACAGAAGAGCTGGTGGAAAGGGCTCTGGAGGTCCCCACTGCCACCATCTGCTCACTGACAGGAAATCCTCTAGTGTGGGTGAGCCTTCCTGCGGCCGAGGACGGGGATGTGTCCCTATGGAGCTGGGATCCCAGAAACCCTTCTCCAGCTCTGGACATCTCTATAGAGCTGGGTGCCCTGACTGGACCCCAGCATCTCCTCTCTGCACATCTCAAGCCTTGTGAGGTCCCCACTGCCCATCACCTTCTGTCCCCCAGGGAGGGTGCCCACCCTGCAGCGATGACAGGGAAAGCTGAGCTCTCCCTCCCACCCAGTCCCCAAAACTTACCCATGAAGAAGGTGATAAACCCAGTGAGCCGCAGTGACCCACATCACTATGACTGGAGCCAAAACTCTTGGTCAAAGCCTCATGCAGGAGGACAGGGGAGGCTCTGCTGAGGCTCAGCTGTGTCCTTGCTGGAGCCACTGCTGCCTTTGGCCACCTCGGTGGCACTCGGGGCTGTGCCAGGGCCACTTCCCTACCTGGAGGGATGGGGTGATCCCAGCCAGGGGCTCAGTCTGGGATGAGTCACTGGTCATGGGGGTGACTGAGTGGCCACTGCAGCAGTCTTGCCGTGACCAGCTGCCAGCTATGGCCTGGCTCTCCCCCTGCCTGGCACCAAGGGTCCTCTGCAGGGTCACCAGCAAGTGGCCCGATGGCAACAACTTTACCAGACACATCCCCCTCTGCAGCTCCATCCAGCTGGGTGAGGGGCTGCGAGGGGACTGGGGGCTCCCACTGCCAGGCTGGGGATGGCCCAAGGTCCTGCTCTCCTGTGGGGTCAGGGGGTTGGGGACCATAGGGTGACAGCCACAACGGGTCCCCTGCCATCCCGATGTCCCTGGGAGCGATGGTGTCGTGCTCCTGGAGCAAAGACCAGCAGGGTCCGAGGGCAGCGAGGGCGCTGTGAAGGCACCGTGATGCTGGCAGGGCGGTTGCTCCTGTCCCTTCACTGGGGTGACGAGGGACAGGCAGTCAGCAGAAGGGGCTACCCCTGGGGGAGGACTGAGCCACTGCCACCTCCCCAACCCACCCTGTCCCTGCTGTGCTGAGGGTGAGCACCCCTGGGGCAATAACACAAGGTTTCTCCCAATGCGGGGGTCCAGCCTGGATCCCGGGATCCCTTCGGGCTGCGCTGTCTCCTCCCCACCTCGCCAAGCTGCAGCACCCCTGGGGACATCCTTGGGGACATTCGCCACTCCCTTCCCTGTCACCCCTCCGTGAGCTCCCTGGGGTCCAGGCTCTCTCTAGCCAAAGCTCAGGCCGCCCTGAGGATAGAGGTTCCCCACCTTGGGGACCTTAACTTGGGTTAGGAAGGCGATGAGGACAGAGGGACAGCACGGGATAGCCATGGGCCGCCAGCATGCAGGACATGGGCCACCTCCATGGCCTTGCTTTATGTCAAAGGCAAAGCTGTCCACGGGTGTGCAACCCCATCACCGGCCCGTCACCACTGCAGGCTCTGCCACCGCGCCCGGTGTCACCGGCAGCACCCCGAGAGCAGCGAGAGACCATCCCCTCCTGCCTCAGTTTCCCCACGAGCTCCCAGCCCCCCCGGGGGGAGGCAAGCGATTGCCAAGGCAGGCCGGGCAGCGAGCGGGGAAGGATTTATTGACTCACGGCTCGGGGTACATCACAGTTTGAGCTCCCTTCCCACCTCCGGAGAGGACGTCGCCTTGGACTTCCCGGGCAAAAGTGCGCGGAGAGGCTTCACAGTTTCATCCCTTCGGGAAAGCAGAACCGAGGCAGTGACAAATGGCAAACGCTACGTCGTATGAAAAAATAATACAAACTCTTCTCTTTAAATATCTTACAGAAAAATGAACCTGAATAAAGAGCATGAAAAGCACCGCGTGGCGCAGTCCCCCTGCCCCGAACCACACCCCTGCTCAAGGGGACTGAGATGAGCTATGCCCCCGCACCCCTCGGGACCACCCGGCGCCACCCCCAGGGATGCGCCGTCACGGATCAGCACGGGCAGCAGGGACGTGGGGGCGGCGGGGATCGCTACGTGCCTGTCCCCACGCCACGGGAGCGTCACCGCGTCCCCCCACCACGGACCCCTCGCTCGGCCGGGGGTGCCGGCAGCCCCCCGAGCCCGGGGTGCCGGGAGAAGCAGCGTGAGAAGGTCCGGCCGAGGACGAGGGGCATTGCTACGAGGCCACCTCAGCGCTCGCACTCCCCTGGGGTGCCCCGGGGGCCACGTCCCCCCCGTTCAAAGGAACCGGGGGGGTCCCTTCTGCGTCGCAGTGCAAGTTCACGGAAAGCCAAGGCACCGCCGCGAGGCTGCGGCTCTGGACGGGGGAGCCCACGGGGCTCGGGGGGGTGCAGCAGCCGTGCAGCCCCCGGGCGTGCAAAGGTGAAGCGAGCCGGGGTATGGGGGCGGGGGGACACGGGGACTGTCCCCACAGTGTGGCCGGCCGGGCTTGTCCTGGGAGTAAGAGCTACGGCGTGGGGGGGACGCAGCCCCCAGGAGAGCCAGCTCCCGGGGCCGGGGTGGGCAGCGGGGTGGGCAGCAGCACCGGCAGCCCGTGCAGAGGAGACGGGGTGAGTGGGGGGCTCGTCCGGGGAGCCCCAGGGATCCAGCCCCGGGGGTGGTGGCGGCAGCCGGAGGAGATGCTGGCGGCGGGTGCAGCTCCTTCTCCCGTGGCGTCAGCAGGGGTGCGGGTGCTCTATCGGGGGGCCGCGGGCAGCCCGCTCTCCCCCCGCCGGTGCGTCTCCCCGAAGGCTCGGTCCAGCTGCTCGAGTTGGGAGCTGAGCGGCAGGCGGATCTCCAGGTGCATGCGGAGGGTCTCCAGCCACTGCTCCAGTTTGCTGAAGGACGGCCTGAGCGACAAAAGGGACACGCGGCAGCTCCGCTGGCCCCGACCCTCACCTTGCCACCAGCCCCAGCGGTCCCCCAGGGTAGGGGGGTCTCGACCACTCACCGCTTCTCGGGGTCCAGGTCACAGCAGCAGACGGCGATGGGGAAGAAGCTGGGGGGGCAGGCAGGGGGGCAGTAGCGGTCCAGAAAGCCCCTGACGTTGAGGCCGAAGTCGGTGGTGCGGGGCAGGTAGTCGGGGTCAGCACTCACCCGGCCGATGATCTGGGGGAGAGAGGGAGGGAGGAGCAGGCTCAGCCCCAAGAAGGGAACTGAACCCAGTGAGGACCCCAACTCCAAGGGGAAACCCCCAAGCCCAGTTTGGATCTCAACAGGGAGACCTCAAACTGAGGCCCGATCCCAATGAGGACTCCAACCCTAAGAGGAAACTCCAACCATAGAACTCAACCCCAGTGAGAACCTTCACCTCAATGGGAAGACCCCAAGCCCAACGGTACTTGCCTCGCAGAGGACGATGCCGAAGGAGAAGATGTCCACCTTCTCATCGTAGCTCCTCCCTGCAGGAACAGATGGGTCAGGCCATGCCGCACATCCTGCCCCTGCCCCACCAAGTGTTCTCTGCCCAGGGACAGAGCCCTGCCTGGCCCCGTCCCCCCTCCCAGCGCCACAGCCAGGCTCACCATTGATCATCTCGGGGGCCATCCAGTACGGGTTCCCCACCACCGTGTACCGCTTCTTGCGGTCCGGTTTCTTCAGGTTCTTGAGATGTTCAGGCTGGTTCTTCTCATCCACCATCAGCCGTGCTAGTCCAAAATCAGCCACCACCACGCTCTTGTTCTGGGTGGACGGATCTCCCAATGCCACAGGGGAGCCGCACAGGGGAGCCAGGCAGGGGGCTGAGACCCCCACCCAGGCTCAGGGAGGACACCACCGAGGTGGGACTTACCTCCCGAACGAGGCAGTTGTGAGAGTTGAGGTCACGGTGAATGATGTTCATGGAGTGGAGGTAGGCCTGTGGGAAGGGTGGGCTGAAAGCAGGGGCACCCCCACCCCACAGTCTCCCACCCACCAGCATCCATCCATCCATCCCACCCCCCCACCTATCCTCCCGTGACGCTCACCATGCCGGCGGCGATGTCCTTGGCGAAGCTGACCCGCTGGCTCCAGGGGTAGTGGCTGTCCTGGGGGCAGGAGAGGGATGTGCCAGAGAAGGTAAGAGAGGGGTCCTCCAGCTCCACTGGGGCTGTGGGCTTGGGGGGCTGAGCTGGCCCCCCGGTGCTCACCATGTTCTTGATGAGGCTCCTCAAGGTGCCCCCCTTGATGTACTCCGTGATGAAGTTGAGCCTCTTCTCTTTGTACAGCACCCCGATGAACTTCAGCACGTTGGGGTGCTCCAGGCAGCGCATCACCTTCACCTGCAGGATGCCCCACACCCCGTCACGCACCGAGGCACTCAGCACCCAGCCGGACAGAGCCGCTGCTGGCACGTTCTCCATTGAACAGCCCGGTGCCGGCACCCCGTGGTGTCCAGCCACTCCCAACTCCAGGCGTGTCCAGCATCCCACGCCAGGGTAGGGGACAGGATCAGGCAGCCCCATCCCAAACCAGGAGGATTAATGAAAGGGAACGCTCACCTCTTTGAGGAAGGTCCTCTGCGTCTCCTCATCGAAGCGGATCAGCTCCTTCATGACCATCACTTCGCCCGTCTCCCGATGCGTCACCTGGCAGGGAGCGCAGGGGCTGAGCCACCTGCTCCCCACCATCCACCCCCACATCTGGGAGCGTCCATCCCGAGCAGCTGAGACCCTCACACCCGTGGCCCTACCTTGATGGCCTGGCCGAAGCAGCCCTTGCCCAGCACCTCGCCGTGGATCAGGTCGGAGGGGCGGAAGATGCGATGGGCGCGGGAGACGACGCGCAGCGACTCGGAGCGACCGATGTCCTTGCGCTGGGACGCGGGCGAGCCCACCGAGCCCGAGCCCGGAGACTTGTCTGTGCTGCAGCTCCTCCTGCGGGGTGGACGGACAGATGGACAGAGGGTCAACCAACCCCACCGAGGAACCCCAACAGGAGAAGCGGCTGAGCCGGTGGCCTTACATGACGGTGCGCTGGCGCATGGCACCGAGCTCCCCGCAGGGCGGGGGCAGCGGGGAGCGCAGGGGGCTGCACGGCGCGGGCAGGGGGCTGCAGGCAAGCCCCGACTCGCGAGCAAGGGGCTCGTGGGGGTCGTGCTCGATGGTCAGCTGGAGCAGGCGGCTGGTCTCCTGGATCAGCAGGTCGATCTGGGTGCAGAAAAGGACGGTGGGGTTGGTTTGGGGGGCACCCTGGGGAGGGGTGTAGTTTGGGGGGTACGGCAGTGGGGAGCATACCTCATCCAGCGGGACGTGGCCGATGGGGGTGCCGTTGATCTCCAGGATGCGATCGCCCACGTGGATGGAGTTCTTCATGTCAGGGCTGATGCAGTCCGGATCCACCCTACAGAGCCAGCAGGCAGCCGGGGTCAGCCCCCCGCCACTGTCACGGGTAGGGATGTGCTGGGCCACTGCCCACGAGCCACCCCCGGTCGATGGGACCGGCTGACCTGCCCCCTGCGAGTCACCCCTGCAAGATGGGGTGGTGCAGGCGAGCTGCCCACGGGTGAGCCCTGCTAGCTGGGGACATGCAGGCGAGCTGCCCACGGGTGACCCCTGCTAGCTGGAGACATGCAGGCGAGCTGCCCACGGGTGAGCCCTGCTAGCTGGGGACACGCAGGCACGCTGCCCGTGTCGGATAGGGACACGCGGGCACGCTGCCCACGAGTCACCCCCATTGGACGGGGACACGCGGGCATGCTGCCCACAAGTCATCCTTACTTGATGGGGACACGGTAGCCACGAGTCACCCCCACGGGATGGGAACACACAGTCACGGTACCCACGAGTCACCCCTGCCAGCTGGGGACACGCAGGCACGCTGCCCACACGTCACTCCTGGTGGATGGGGACATGCTGGCACAGCACCCACGGGCATCCCAAGCATACGGGGACACACCGGCCTGGTGCCCACAGCCCACCCTGGCAGATGGGACAACGTCAGCGCGTCACCCCAAGCCACCCTGGTAGCTGAGGATGAGGAGATGCCAGCGCAGTCCTCCCAAACCACCCCAGCAGCCGGGGACGTGCCACCGTGGGCCCCTCGGGCCACCTCCAGCTGCTGGGGACACGCCAGCCCCGTCCTTCGCACTCCCACCCCCAAAAATCTCTGTGGGGTGGATCCCTCCCCGGGGAGGGGCCGGCAGCAGAGGGGCCAGGGACGCACTCTCGGACGCGGACGGTTCGGGGGTGCTCGGTGCCGCAGCCCTGGTCGATGGAGACGGAGAAGCCGCGTTTGCCGTCGGAGCAGGCGGGGATGGAGACGAGGGTGACGGTGTGCGGGATGCGGGAAGCTGGCGAATCCGGCAGGATCTGCTCGATCACCGGTGTCACCACCATCTGGTAGTAGCAATGCCCACTACAGGGCCAAGAAGAGGAAGGTGGGTGAAGGAGACACATCCCCCGGCACCCCCTCACCCCACCCACCCAGGCTGGCACATACCAGTAGAGCTTGGAGCGCTCCACCAGCGCGTAGGTGTCCCCGTCCCCGATGAACGTGCGGCAGTTGAGGCAGCTGAAGCACTCGGGGTGATATTTCTGCTCCCCGGCCACCTGCGGGCAGATACCATCAGCCCCAGAGACCCAGGGCACCCAGCGTGGGTGGCAGGGCTTGGATGCTGCTGGGAGCACCCATGGGCACCCCAGGGCCAAAGGAAGGGCAAGGCTGAGCCGTGGTATAGGGGGGGACGGTGATGCCACCGAGTTGGGGGTGTCTGCAGGGACACCTCCCCACCAGCTTCAGCCTCCCCCAAACACAGGCACAGACCACAGACGACAGCTCTGCCAACCCCAGAGCCCAACCTCTGCTGGGAGTCTGCACCCCCTCCCCACCTCTCCCCCTTTCCAGGAGCTCAGCTGTGGGTCAGAGCTCCAAGTGTCCCTCCTCGTGGACCCAGAACACCTCCCAGGCACTCACCATGACCAACCCCTTGGTGATCTGCTCGGAGCAGCCGTGGCAGAGCTCCCCGAAGCGCGCCCAGTAATCCTTCTTGCAGTAGAGGCGCCCATCCTTCTCGTAGTACTGGTGGGACAGGGAGGCCCCGCACTCGCAGCACCTGCGGCAGGAGACAAAGGACTCCCTCGTCACCCTGCCCCCATCATCACCCTGTCCCCATCGTCACCGTGACCCCATCGTCACCCTGCCCCCATCGTCACCCCGGGGGGCAGCCAGTGCCCGTCCACCCCACGGCTCTCTGGACAAGCTGCTTCCCCTGGTTCCTACCCTGCTGCGGTGTCAGCATCACAGGCTGGTGGTGCGGGGACACGTGGGGACACCGCGGTGGCCAGGGCAGGGGACACGGGGCTAGGATAGACACGGGGAGGGAGGTGCCAGCCCTGCAGGGCAG
>WEIS01067054.1:0-34965 GCA_013389965.1 Todus mexicanus | reverse complement strand
AGACTCAAAATGTGAGTAGTAAAGAATTTGAAATAAATTTTTTAAAGTACATCTTTTCCTTTTAAGAAAAGCACAAGGTATTTGCTCAGCCATACACAAATTTCATGAGACGTTACACATGCTTCACAAGAGATTACCTTTGCAGCCAGAGCTGCAATGCAACAAATGTGCTAAATCAGATTTCAAGCATTTCAAATGGAAAACCTTGAGAGACTGTCCAACTCTCATAGCAATTCAGAAATGATGCAGTGAGCAGATCAACTTTCTAACGGAGAAGACGGGTGCCTGTGCTGTATATACGCACATAAATCTGACTGAAAAAAAAAGAAAAAAGTCTTAAGTCACATGCTCCTTTACAGGCATGTTTAAAAACAGACAGTTCATCTGCCATGAAATAATCTATCGACTGAGTTGGGTGGATCATGTCGTCACAGTCAAATAAAAGCAGTTTTTTCACCAATCTCAGGTTAAAACACAGGAAACAGAGTTTTCTTTTGGGGGACTTTTTTTTAGAGCAGCTATAAAAAACCCCCTAGACAAACATTGTCTCCCTGGAATATCTGATGATATAGCAAGGACTGGACGTGCAATTCTATGTTTGACTCTCTTTGAAAAAAAGTTGGTTTTATTTCCTCATGGACTGATGAGTGTGATATCATCATACTTCAAATCCAATCTGCATGATCAGTGTCAGCAAAAAGACTTGCATAACTTAACTAAACCCATTTAGGCTACCCAGAAGTGACTTGACTACAGTGCATGAATATATTCAGAGGGACAAGATATCAAGTAGTAAGTGACTATTCAATATATCATAAAGACACAGTAACAACCACCGGATGAAAGATGAAGCCTGACTCATTCAAATTAAAGTAAGATACTAATTATCTAGTAACTACAAGGGAAACTGATTGTATAGACTGGCTACAGAGTTTGCAGCAATCACCTCTGTAGAGATTAATAAGGACTGAATGGATCAACATCCAGAAATAATTGCTTAGGAGGAGCTGATTTTGCCTTGGGGCAGGAAGGTGGGCTTATGTTACCTTCCTGGCATCCCTTCCAGCCCTACTTTCTGTTATGAGATCAGTAGGACTCCAAGTAATGGTGACAGCCAGCAGTATGCAGAAGCTCAGAGGTGCATACTTGCTCACTTCAAATTCTACTAGATTTGGGTAATTGCAATAAGGTCGTTGCTAGCCCCTTTGAAAGCAATAGCCAGCAGGATTTGATAAATAACAGGAAAAGATTACAAAATGGAAAGAGGTAGTTTTCTTAGATGCTGCAAGATGTTTTTAGACAGTGGCAACAGCAAGACAAGGTTGGAAAATCAGTACCCTTGGATTTCCTCTGCTGCTGAGAGCAGGGGAGCATCTCTAGAATTTCAGGAATTAAGCTTGAACACACAGATCTTGTTCATTTCTGTAAACAAAAATCAGGCTGATAAATGGGAAGTGGCTGCTTCCACTTTGACGAGCCCTACTAAAAGCACACTACTGTGGTGAAATTGCTGGAGCAGATTGTATACAAAACTTGCATCTTCTGTCCAGAGAGAGTAGACCATGAGGATGCTATTGCTCATGACCTCTATGAAGGGTACCTGGCTTCTATGTAAAATGGCAATTCAGATGAAGATAAATTTCAGCAGTCACAAATATACATTCTACTTCTTCAAGTGTTCCTCCACTATCCATCTTGACCTCCATTTGACATGCCCAGCCACCTAGAGAACCTATCACAGCAGTTACTATAAATCCATCCCACTGGGAAAATGAGGAATAAATCATGTAGCTTCATCTCTTCCCATTCAAATATTCATTTGCATTATTTATATATAATGAGATACCAGAGACTTCTTTCCTCCTCTCATTGTGCATACCATCCTGTCAAAATTGATGCTGCTCTAGCTAGTGCTCTTCATTTATTGCACTGGAAGTGAAGATCAACATTTCTCCTTTTAGCCTGCATTCTCTAGGGTAAAGTCTTGAATATGGAAAATGAAAGAATCACCAGACATAAACTTAAAATGGGATTAATTTAATCTGTACTTAAAATACTGAGAGATCTTTTGCAATGCCGGAAGTGAAATTACTGATCCTGATAAGACATTGGACAAAAGCACAGCTCAAAATGCTCTGTCTACTTCAGTGTCTTGAGGCTGCAAGCTCTGCTGTGCATTGCAAACTCTTGGATAAGCTGGAGTAAAAAAGAAGGATCAAACAAACAAACAATCAATCCCCAACCCCCACCCCTAAAACCTGAACAAACCACAAAACCCCCTTGTGCTTTGAAAGCCCAAAGAATAGCACTGCAAGCATTACTGAAAAAGGGTAGAATTACAGAAAAATTAAAAAGCTGCTAATACTTTAGACACTGGAAAAGATTTTCTGAGCACCGCGTGTATGTGGAGTTCTGATCTGTGTTTGTGCACGTTTGTTGGCATCTCAATTTCCAGTTAAGAACTTGTATTAGTTATTTAAGCCTCAGGTCACTTCTTTTGATATAGGGAAGCAGTATCCAACTTGATAAATAGAAACCAGTTAACAGCAATTGAATTTGAAAGCAGAGTCAGGAGCTGAATGAAGGTATAACACAACTGAACTCATGACAAATCACTAGTCCTGTCTTTACACCTTAAAGGACTAAAAAAGTTTGAAATCTTCAAAATATCTAACCCCAGTGGAAGAAATGGAACTGAAAGTCTACCCTTAAACTCTGAAAAACAAAAAAATACCCACAAAATCCTACAAGTGATATGTGAGGTCATTTAGCAAACCTCTAAGTGCAGGGAAAAGACACAGAAAATGTCAATGGTCAAACCTGGAAATCTAGATTGAAAACATAGGGTTGTGTGTGACTCACAGCTTGTATGCAGTCTATTCAGATTCAGGCATCTGGCAGTGGACAGCTTGCCTGAATAGCACCTGATACTCCCAAATTTAATACTCACTCCTCCTCTCCTCAGGTTCTTGACAGTAGTGTTTTCTATCACTTTCATAATGCTCCCATCACACTAGATATTTCAAAGTCTTACCTACCTTCCAGCAACAGTATACTGCTGGTAATAGCGAGCGGTGGGCAAAACTCCTCTCTGGTATCATTACCCACGCATAAGAATTCAAACTGTGTTTTCAAGGACTGTGTGTGTCGATAAAAGCTCAAGTCACAAGAATTCCAGCCAGGAGGAAGCTGAAACAGGACACTCAGGTGCAGAACTAAATTAATTTTAAAAAGGCTGAGCAAGTATTTTAGGGAATAGTTTTATGAATTTAACCAGGCTCTACAAAGAAGATTTGCAGACGAATTTAGTTTGAAAGTAATGCACTGAAATACTAGCCCTGCCTAAAGTGTTCTCCAAAAGCCCCTTATCTGATAGCTTCCCCCAGGCTTCTTACTTGTCTTCCAATACCTGCAGAAAACATTCTGTACAAAAAAAAATAATGCATAAACGGACAGAATCCATGACTTGCAGATATTAGAAATTACTTTTTTAAAGCCTTGCAACCCTCCACATTCATTGCAAAGTATATGAAAAAATAACATTCCTTGCAATGACTCTGCTACTGCTCACGAAAAACATCTTTTCTGATCACTGACATGGCAGATATGCAGCTGACATCTGCTCAGCAGTTTAAGATTGCTTTGCTGACACACAAAACTGAGTTTCACTGCGAAATCAAGATGATATCATTGGCTATTATAATAAGTTGTTAAAGCCCATGGTAATACTTTTCCGTCTTTTTCAATCAAGTGGTTATCTTTTCGCTCTTCTTCCTCCCTCACAGCCACTAACTGTGAGTTTATCTTCTCAAAAAACCCACTCATAGAAAAAGTAATTTTTGTTATGTTTTTAAACTGCTGTTGCTTTCAATAAAACTAATTAACATCTCGCAGTAAAACCACTTCCATGGGTCTCCTTAGATTTTAAATGCAGCTGACCTATGCACAACAGGATCTTCACTTCAGATTGAACGTGCTTATTAGTGTCTGCTAATAAATGAGACTACTGGGTGGTGCTGTTCATTCCACCTCCCAGAAGGTGTTGCAGAAGAGGAGGGAATTGACCAACTATTTGATTTAAGCATGTCCCATACCTGTGCTCTTTTTCTCTCATTCAGCAACAATTAAAAGCTGAGAAACACTGCGAAAAAATAATTGAGAGGTTTAGAGCTCTGGGACATTCCTGCTCAAAAACTGGTCAGAAATTAACTGCAGAGGTACTGGCGAGCAGCACAAAGTCCGCCATCACCCTCTGCCCCAGCCACGCACATGCCTTGAGGATGCTGATTTTCACCCTCAACTCTTAGTGCCATGGGCCAACGCGCTCTCATAGAACAAAGAAGCAGCTGAGAGGAAAGTTGTTCTTACATTACACCTCCTTAAGGCTGTACATCAAAACTGAGATGAAGGGGAACAAATTAAGCTGCCAGTCAGTTAATACAATTAGAGTTAAAACCTCTTTAGACCTTCTAAAAGAAAAGAGAAGTTGATGAGGCAAGATTTCTCATACTCAATTGTTCTTCGGCATAGTCAACACCGTCAGATTCCAAGTAAAGAAAACTCCCACACACAGCATTTCCAGAGGTGCTAATCTTCTGCCTCTACAAGTAACCCAGCTTACCTGAATAATTAATGAGACATTAGTAACACTAGAAGCACCCAAAACACTTTCAGGTGAGGAAGGAGTGCAGAGACCCCTCAAGCTTCAGCAACGAGGGTTACCAAATGGGCTTTTGCAATGGAGAAGTGGAGGTCACAGGACAACAGTATACCAGAGGAAGACCAGCTAAAGGCTTGTCTTTTCTGAGAGAGTTGTGTAACTCCAGAGAAAACATTTGCAAGTCTAACACTTTGGAGCTGTTCAGAAAAGGGCCAGAGAACATTTCTGAATACCTTGAAAAAATAAATTAGTAAATAAAACCACAACAAACAAACCAAAACACCTCACTAGCTTCAATAAGCACTGTCTGTTCATTCCGTGTTAGCCTCTGTGCTGCTCCCTCTGTTTGAACCTAAAAGCTATTCACAGTCAGACTTCTTGTTTTCACAGACTGTCCAACTCAAAGAAGAAGGCCCCTAACAAAAGATCCAGTCTATACACACTCATTTGGTGAAAATGAATATCCATCATTCTATCCTAAATGCCAGCAGCAACACTTCTTTCTCCTAAGAGCTCCCCATGCAATCCCTATTAAAATAAACCAGAAAAATGCTCACTCATTCTTTTTTGAAGGAGCAGATTACCCATAATCCTCTCACAAAAAATTCAAATTTTATTCCCCTCAGAAAAGGGTTCAGTCAGCACTAAAAAGAGCCCACTTAGAGACTTGCCATGCAGGATTAAAAAGTAAATAGAAGTACAATCCTAGTAAAAATGTCTCCTTTAATTTCCTGCAGTGATGACAACAAGACCTGCAACATGATGGGTACCCAGTTACTAAACTACATTTCCCAAGAGGCCACAGGTCTCAGATTAAGTTTCACATTTCTTTTTCCTGCTGTAAAAGGCTTTGTAACCAGCTGAAGCTTTTTACAGGTAGTTCAGGAGGGTGGTGATATCATTTTGAAGATGATTGTAATCACCTAGGTAAGTAAAACACAGTCACCTCTGAAAGTTTAGGGGCCTATAATTTTATTTAGTATTCCTTCTTTTTCTGGAGTTGGTAGTTTAGTCTTTTATTTTTAAAAAATTATTCTTATTTGCAAGAAGGTAATTTTAAGGTAAAGTTTTATTTTAGTATGACTAAAAATTTCTGTTGTTCAGTCGTCTGTAATATAAAGTTAGAATTTTACTGAAATTCACAGTTATACTCTAGTATGAAAGAGTCAAACAGCAAAACTTGTGTTCCAGGAAGAAAATCTCTAACCTGTTTACAAACCAGTGTGCGTGCCTCTTTTGCTTCAGGCTACTGATCAAATTATGGTCTGGGTTAGCTAAGGATTCAGCGGCTCATGTATTTGTCAGAGTCTACTTGTAAACATAGTTAGCATCTGCATTTGCAAAACCCTAGCAGATTCATTAAATCCTCTAATAAAAAGGGGAAGAAAATTGAAACTAAACAGAAAGGCTTTTAATTAACTTCAGAGTATTATCTTTTCCATAAGGTATGTGTAAGGAGCTTGTTTGTTTTTAATGTTCCAGTAATGTCTAAATTATGTCCACTATATATTTTTTTTTCTGGAGAGTGGAGGTGAGGATTTCTTTCTGAATAATGGCTAGGTTCCCTACGTTTGAATTTGGTGCATGGAAGGAAAAAAAAAAAGGCATTTAAAGGCTCTGGGATTAGGCTTATATTCTCAAAGACACGTTTGTGCTCACAGAATCAAATATTAATACTCTGAGCTTTTGGGCCCTAAATACTAAGGCAGATGATATTGTGAAATCACACTACTTAGCTTCCTAGCTTGAAGTGCAAAAGTCTCTTTTTATACCATAGAGAGATTTACTATTAGAACTGATAAAAAAATCCAAGCACACAATTAGAGTAAATTTTCACTGAAGGCTTCGTAACAGCAATCTACCTCCTATGCTCCTCATTGTTTAACGAGGCACCTGCTGAGAGTTTTTATGTGTGGAGGTTAGGTAGATTTAGAAGTATAGCCTGATTTAAATACATGTTGTTGTGGTGTGATCTACTCAATTATAAATGCAGAACTCTGATATAAAACCACAGCTCTTCCTAAAAAACTAATGTCTATGCTTTAATCATTAAGCACTTCCAGATATACACACTTAATTAAAGCATCTGGGAAAGCTCTTGTAGACTGCAAACAAGGATCCTCTGCATTTTTTGCCCTGAATGCCCCCTCCTGCCTTTGAAACTTATTTCGCCACATAACAAAGTGAGTGTTTTAGTGCTGCTGATTTTACTGATCCAAGAGAAAATAATGGCCAGGATGTTTTACTTTTCCTCTGCAAGAATGGAGGATGCTGCTGCTGCTGCTTCTAGCCTCATTGCTCCTGTAGCTTTGAAGAAGTGGGAGATCAGAGAGGGACTCCAGATGTGTCAGCCACCTCTGCTGCTGGCAAGCCCTGCTGAGCCCTGAGTGAGCAGACCAGCAGCCTCGGCTGTGGGTAACACACTCACAGGAGCCAGAGCAGTGCATGGGCATATGCTGTCGGAAATGAAGGATAATTGCCCTGGCATTGACAGTCCAATAAAGCTGATTGGTTTTTAATTTCTTGGCACTGGGAGTCCAGCTGTGTGCTGCACAAATTGAGCAACATTACCCAGGTATCTCTCAGGCTGTTTAGTGATGCTGTGCAGGGAGACTTCCACCGCTGCTGCCCGGGTTGCTCCTTTCTACATTGTTACCTCCCTGCCACCACCCGGCTGTCTTGGCACAATGGTGATTTCTCAAGGGCTGGTTGTTATTTTTCCTGAGAGTTGGGCTTTTGTGGAGAACAGCATAGCAAATTGGGCCTCATTTCTTCTTTTCTGCTTCTTTGGGGCTTTGCTTATCCCTTCATCTTATGGTATTTCCAGCCAAGTTTTTGTTGTAGGAATTGACTGATTAAAAAAATGGTATATGGGCAACAAGGGCAAGAAAGGCAAGTTCAGGGAGAGACTAGACATTGTTTGCTGTTCCAGATATAATAAGTATAGGGAAATATTCAGGAGGTGGAGCTCACAAAACCATAGCCAGTAATACGACAGGATGGCAAACTGCAGTATTGTCTTTCAGTGAGATAAATAATAATACCAGCAAGTTGTAATTTCAGTCTGTCTTATGTCTAGTTTATTAAAATATTGCAGGTGGACAGAATGTAACATTCTGTCTGCACAGCACCTTGCCCTGGGTTGGCACAGTGTAAATTGTTTTACATAAAGTTGATAGAGAAGTAGAGCTGCATGTCTACAATTAACATCTACTTGGAGCTTAGCTTGATTCTAAGTTACAATAAACTCTACTTATCTTAGCTCAGTTAACTGCGGAGAAAGAGTTATAGAGTCACTTTAAGGCATTTAGAAATGTTTCCAGGAAGCTGAAAGTCACTTTGTGCTCCACACTGAAATCTCAAGGGGTGTTACAGAAAATAAACCACCGTTTATTAAATGTGGAGTTTCTTTCTTTCCCCCTTCCTTTCCTTTCTCCATTCTGCTGGCTGAGGAGCTCACATCATTTACATTTCTCAGTTGGAGAAATATGAATTCAGATTAACTATATTGTTTGAACAGAATTTAACACCCAGGATCAATTATAGGAGTGGGTAGCTGGATATATAGCTAGCAGAAAGTGCCTGGAGCTGGCATGACTGGGTAGGACCACGACCCGAGCAGGTCTGGATCTGCCAGTTCTTACTGTTCTACTAACTTATCTAAACCAGGAAGATGGATTTTTGTCTTTTCTTGAGGTGCAGTTCAGCTCAGTGAATTTGTATCTCATAAATTTGTTAGATGTTTAAAATAGTAATTTTCAACTTTTGCTGATTTAACTTTCAGACTACTGAAAGCTTCCTAAAGAAGGCATGGGCTGCTCTACTGTGACTTGAGGCCTGATGGACATTATGTTCTTGCTGATTTACTGCTTGCATAGCCTCATAATTAGGGCAGGGATTTCAAAGAGTCCCAGTCCCTAATAATGTAGGAGAGGAATTTAGAGCACTCAGCATTTTGGAGGCATCAGTGACTACAAACAAAAGTCATATAAGAAATGTGGGATCTCATGAACCTGTTTTGGTTGTTTCCAGGAGACCACTTGAGCTTTCCAATGATTGCCTACATCTCTAAGTCTTTTCAAGTTCCAAGTTTAAAATCTAGAAAACTTTGTCTAAATTTTCTTAATCTCTTGAGCTTTTGATGCCTGTGGAGATGACTAAGATGTCAACACAGCTTTTGCTCGGAGTTATCGCATGTGGCCATGAGATAATCCTTCTGAGCTAAAATACTTGCAGTGCTGCCGTGCATTTTTAATATTGCTATGACTTCACTTTTAGAGCATTTCCATTACAATCTTTCTGTAAGTAGGGCTGAGGAAGAATATAAAAAAGATCATGGGATTATGCAAATTGAAAAGGACATTGGGATGTCTCTAGTCCAACTTCCTTCTCCAAACACAGTCAGCTGAGGACACAGATGTGGTTGCTCAAGGCTTTACCCAGTTGGGTGTTTAAAGCCCCAGTGATGAAGTCTACACAGACACTTTGGGCAACCTTTTCCGTGGTTTGACCATCCTCAAAGTGAAGGAGGTTTTCTTTCCCTTTAGTCTGAAGCACTTGTGTTTCATTTTATGTCCATTACCTCTTAGGCTTTCTCCAGTTGTGGGGGATCTCCCCAGTCTCCATTACCTTTTACAAATGCTGATGGCTGTCTGGGGTGTCACTGTGGTGTGGAAGGGCAAAGCAGGAGCACAGGCACAGTCTGCACACCAACAAATGTCATGTAGGCTGCATGGTGCTTGAGGAAACATGCCCTGTGCTTCCTCTGCCCTCCCTGGGATGCCCTGTTCAGGGCAGCACCCAAGCATGGAGGCACTGCCCTGCACCCCAGAGAAGTTCCCCAGGCAGCTGCAGCTTCACAGGGCCCACAGCCATTGCTGCAAAAATAGAGCTTCTGCCCCAAATGCCGCCTCTTCTGTCATGACTCAGCTCCGAACATCAGGAAGGGCAGTAGACAGCCCTGGTTTCCACTCCATCTTTGTCTGGGGCTTTCCAGTCCTGGACTGAGGCCAACAGGGCACTCCTGGGACCAGTAGCTGAGGTGCATGAGCCCATTCTGCCAAGGGCATTGGATAGTACCAGGCAGCCCCAAAACACCAATCCCCGCATGGGGAACGACTGGAGGGCACAGGCTGCAATTTACCTTCCCCTTTCCACAGCTTTCCTCACTGCCCAGAGATGGTGCCCCACTTTGAGCAAGGGACGTTTCCCCTAGAAGTAGGTTGCCTTTCATGGAAAGTTGGAGATTTATCATGATAACCAAAAAGCAAGTTCTACTGAGGCAAAACCAAAAGAAATTTTTGGCTAAGGTAACTGCGTGTATAATTTTGTGTATCCTCAGTGAAAAGTCAAATACTTTCTGGGACCAAAGCAGGTTTTCTGGCCTCCTGCAATCTGTATGCACTGCAAACTGAATTGCTGGAGCATGGCAGGAATATTTGAAACCTGTGTACAAATGGCAGGGAGGTGAGGCTACAACAGCTATATAGAGTCTATTTTGGCATTTGGTCATCTTCCAAACATAAATAGCAAAATAACTCATCCATCTCCAGAGTCAGGACTGGCTGTGCTGGTTAGCCTCAGCTTAAACCTTATGAGTTTAATTTGGCTTTAAAGCCAAATACAGCCAGGCTGAGGTCAGCCAGGCACTGGCTGGTTATGCAGGCAGGCTGTATTTTTTATAAAACTCGTTGGAATCCAATTGCAATGACAGATGCTATGGAGTGCATCTGCCCGATAGTTTACCACTGATAATAGAGCTGGAGGTAGCTCAGTGAACCTCTTCATCATGAATTTCTATTTTCTTTTATAGTCTTAAATATTCTCACTGCCTTTATCTTGGAAATCATATTGTACCTATTTTGCTGCATTTTGAACGCTACCATTTTTAAGGGGTTATTATTTTTCCCATTGCTAAGTTCAGCTCCTTAATCCTTAGCAAAGAAAGTATAACTAAACGAATAAATTAAAACCATTTTTTTACCTTGTCATTCGTCTGACTACGAAAAGTAATAAAGTGGATTTTGCCAATGTGAATCTGTTACCAAAATCAACCACTTTCCTGTATTTGATTTATATTTTTTCTTTTTTGCATTACCTATTGAGAAGAAGACATTAAACATCTGAAGTTAGTAAATATTGCAAAGCAAATAGGTAGCTGGGCAGTGATTTTCCTCACTTTTTATATTTTTATATTTGGCATTATTTGAAAAGGGCATTCTTTTCTTCTCACAGAGAGTATTAAATTGGATATAACTTTTCTTTGCCTTTGCTGAACTCCCATTCCTAATCATATTAATTTTGGATACATCCTTATGTTCACCAGGGATTGCTCCTCTGTCTGTCGTAACTAACTTCAGTCCACCTGACAAACTTATTTTCAGACAAACTGAGAAATAAGGTTACAGATGCATGATTCAGTTTGGCAAGTGGCAGTAGGTCTGCATTTACTTTGTTTAGGTGTGCTGCCTTTGCACGCTCAGTGGTAGCACAGTCCTTGTGCAAACCTCCCCCTGCTTTCATTCATAGTTTGAGATAAACAGATATTTGGCAAGATGTTTAGCATTTGAAATGATTACTCTGCTCAGATTCTTGCTCCTACTTTATATTTCATGGAATATTTTGGCTTGGGGTTCTGTTCTTTTTAGTTGTGTTATGAAGAGAACAACTTCAGTGTCCCGTTTTGAGTTTCTCACCATTCAAGCTGATAGTTTATACATAACAATAGAGTAGTGAACAATGGTCCATCAGAGCTACCAAGAGCAGGAAGCAATTTAAGATGTACTGGGTAATGAAGAGCAAATGTACTCTCATCACTACAACTACATGGAAGCTGCTCTAAAATTTTATGACAAATCTGCAACAATCCAGCTGCAAAAGAAATATTTTGTGGAAGAGGCAGAAATAGAAAGCTTTCATTCATCAGCAGTGTCTCTTTGATGGCCTTTTTCATTTTTCCAGATTTTAGTCAGATAAGTGAATGTAATCCACATGTCAAGGTCAACAGTATACTTCACTCCCATAGCAGCTACACAAGAATCATTATATTTGTGTGGGTGAGCATTGGTCTCTGTCACACCAAATACTGAGAACATGGGATTTTTTTTCTCTATATTAGCTATAAATAATATTCCAGGAAAGTGTATTTGCAGAATGAACAGTGTTTCTGTTTCAAAGATGTTTGACCTGTAGAGGAAGATTTCCCTTCCTTCTTCGGCTTTGCATGAGGCCTTGCATGCTGAAATAGGTCTGTAGCTTATTAAAGATAAAACACATTATTTGTGTTTAGGGTCAGAGAAAGACCACATTGATTAGGTCTAAATCAATTGATTAGGCTAAATCAATGCCATATAGGCTTGAAGAACAGTAAGTCTCATTATTTTAATTGAGCAGCTAAAGTGATGGGATGTTTAAAAGCGTGATGGGTAAGTTAGAAAGTAAACTAGGAGGAGCAAGATCTCTTTGGTTTATGAAAGGACTAAAAGAAGTACAATAGAAGTGAGAATACGCAGACTGGAAGGTAGCAAATAGCGTAGTAATGATTGGGGCTTATGTGCATGCGTGGCATAGATGATTAACTAATTTAGAAACATTTGGTAGATAAATGATAGAATAATCAATATGAAAATGCATGATCTGACATCTGAGAAGGTCATTATACATCTGTGAAAGAACTTAAGTTGTTTGGACCTGGCTGCTGGATGTCTTGTAATGTTTTGAACCAATTCACTAATGAATAACTGAACTCATTACTCATTGAATTACTACACCTAAGTGGTGAATTTGGACTTGAACTGTGATTCTGGGTGAGACCAGACCAAGAGAAAGAAGGACTGATGGCTGAGCTGTTGCAGAGTACTTTACATTAATATTGGCTAGCAGGTAAAGAGCTAGTTATGGAAAAAGGGAGAGTGAAGCACGGTGCTTGTAGTAACAGGGAGGAGAACCCTCTTGTGGAAGGAGCAACTGCAAAGCAAATTTGACCTAATCTTAGGTTCTTCTGCTGTGTGCCTTACTACTAAAGGAAAAGAGTTGTGCTTGGAGTACATCTGGGAAATTTATGTTTACTTGGCAGCCACAGAGGTGTAATAGCTGAGGAATATGAAGATGCAGTTATTTTACTTAAAGAATTTACAAGGCTGCTGAAATATCATACACTGTATTTTTCTGGGGGCTAGGGACAACCCTCCCATCTATATGATCTTCCATTACAGTTTCTGATAAAAATGTGGCTCTTTCAGCATAGACAGGGGAAAACCACTCTTCTGATTCTGTTAACAAGCCACTAAAATCCCTTTCTACTACAACACTTTTTGGTTTGAGGGGACAACGTTTTTTAGAATGAATGTATCTGTGCTGGTTTGAAAAGTACATTATAAGGCACAATAGGTTTCTCATTGCATTATAATTTTTTTTGTCTCTCCTATTGTATTTTAATGTTTCTCTGAAATGAGCAAGCCGTATTGTACCTCTGCTTCAGTATACAAGCAAGTGTATTGTGTCAGGTTAGTAAATACAATGTATTTGCAGCAACCCTTATTAGCAAATCAGGTTAAATGTGCCATGATGCTTCGATTCTTGGTTTAATCAAGCACTTCAGATATCTTTCAAAAAGCAGGAATAGATCTCCATTATGTAACTATTGTATTCTTCCCTAGAACTTTTAAGGAAAATCTCTTTCTTTTCAAGTCTTGGTAGAAAAACCTAGGCATATCATTCAGAGCTCCTGTACAAGTTCTTTCTTGTTGTTCCTTGCTGTCTCTTCCATATGGTTCATGCAGTTTAAGTAGTAGAATAAGAATGTAAATCTTTGGATATGTGCTTTATTACTATAGCCAAATAAATAAATGAATTGCCTTAAAACTGAAAGTGCCCCTTGAGATTCACTGAGCTATTCACAACCAAAATTTGACAAGCAATGATTTAGTCAAACCATCAATAACTTTTATTTGAAAAACAAGGACAATTAAAAATAGGATGAGGCATTTTGGTCATGAATTATTCTGATCAGGAATGTAACTAGATTTTTATTCCAATGCCTAAATGAAATATCTCCATGTATATCCAGTGAGTTTCATTACAGCTTCAGTTTTATTACCTCACTTTGAGAGATTTAATCCTTTTCTGGGAAATGCATTACTCTTCAGAAAGTACAAATAAAAATGAAATACAATAATAATTTGGGGGAAAACATATTGCAAACCTCAGTATCNNGGGAAGAATAAGAATAGGAGAGAAGGAATGAACTTTCATATTTAAGGTGACTTAAACCTTTATGTTATTTTTGTTGAGATGTTCTTAGCATTGTAGCAGGTTTTTTGAAAATTCAGGAAGGGCAAAGCTTAGAGGCTACAGATGTTCCTTAGCTTTGTGCCATGGAACCCCCTTCCCACCTCATCAACATTACTAGTATGGCTGTTGCTACTGTAGGTTCCTTAGAGGATCTAGATCTAAGTGACCCCTGAGAAAAGTTGCTGCCTGGGACTATGAGGAGACATGCTTTCAGTAACACGAGACAAGCTGCAGGAACAGCTGTGACCTTGTACGCTGGTCTGGGTGCAATTGGAGCAGCTTGCTTAGTTGGACTGGGCAGAGAACGTGTCAGTGTGGAGCAGGTAGCCTCTTCTCTCAACTACATCCAAACCCCACATTCTGCATCCTATTCTGGATGTGTGATAGAGGACTTTTTTGTTAACAATTATTGAATTCCTTCTTCTTTCCACCCCAAGACCCAGTGCCTAACCTCAGCAATTCACCTCTGTGCTTTTAAGACTTGAAATAAAGACCAACTGGCATAAGGAAAAAGAAGCAGAGCTGCATCAGGCTAAGTTCCTTCCAGTTACTCGTCAGCAATTGTCATAAACCAAGTGATTCTTCTTTTATCCTGGTGTTGCTGCGAACGAGCTGAGTCCCATGGCTGGAGCAGACAGGAGAGCACTGGCACTGAGGCCCCACGGGAGGGAGGGGCTTTGCTATGGCTCCAGTGTATTGGAGATGAAAATGTGCTACCTAGGGAGAGGAATCTTGCTGCAACCCAGTATTAATATGTCCAGCATATTTCTTTTCTATGAAAGCCACCTTTCAAAAAAATTTAGAATTTTTTTAATTTTTGGATAACCTGGAAAAGGTTGCTCTTTACTCTTCCTTTCCTTTCTTGCTCCAGTTTTCATCAGTGTCTGCACATTTATAAATCCAGACTATTTTGTGCATGAAAGGTAAAGATTAATGCTTCAGAATAGGTTTATCTTTTTAACAGTGCTGTCAAAGGCTGAAGCATGTTACCCACAGTTTAAAAAAATTGTATCATAGATATTTTCTGTCTGAAAACGAATTTGCTCTTTTGAAATGTGGATGAAAATAAAATTAGTGTGTTGGTAGATAAAGGTTTTGGGGTTTTTTGTTGGTTTTTTTAAGCTATTTTATTGCATTTGTGCAGGCAAACCCAGCACGAGGCTTAAAATATATCTCAAGAAAAAGGACAAAGGAAAGAAAGCAAGCTAAGGACTGAGATGTAAAGACAACAAGCAATGAAACCTGTTAGCAGAGATTAGATGTAAAAGACACAGGGTCAGACTTCAAAAATTACTGGCACCCAACTGCCTTTTCAAGTCTAACAATTGACATGGAAAATGATGGGGGAAAAATAAACAGATCTTTCTGCACACTAGTGATGTAACTTGTATGCTAGACACCCCAAGAACAATAATAATTTAAAAAAGGATTCAAAATATGAAGTAATAGAAAATATTTTCTTCTGTTAGTATCTGTGGAAAGTTATAGGACTGGAATAGATCATAATATATTATGTACATGGCAAATGTTTGATTGCAGTTGAGGTTTCGGTATCAAAGATAGATTTTCACCTACAAATTGTTTATATTTAGATAATGTATGCATATATAAAAACCCTAGAGGGGAATATAAAGTCTCAATCTACAGAGAAATTTCCAAGACAGATGACTTTGTAGTTAAACTCACAGGAAATGAAAAGTCAGTGGAAATTGGACCTGAAGCACAGGAACAGAAAAAGATGGGCAAAGACTAAGTAAAGGAAATTAAATTACATTAAAGGAAACAACATCACCTTACAGGAAGATACCTCATCCCTGTGTATTTTGTAAATGGAGCACCTCCAGAAATTTCTTCAACCACCAGGAAGGCAGATCTCTTGAAAACATTTCCCAAAGCATCGACCTTACAGTACCCCAGAGCTGACTGCAGGGTGCTGGGGACACACACTAGCTGAGGTCATAGTCTGCCTGTGTTTTCACAGATATATGCTATGGGTTATGTGCATAGGAATTTAAGACAAGGGTAGATTTATCCCACAAACCTTCACCTACCAGCACTTCCCTGCTTTTTTCCTGCAATGGCTCCCAGTTTCCAAGGTCTTCTCCTTCCTGTTTTTTCTTTCTTTCTTTTTTTTTTTCTTCTGTGGGTTATTGGAACATTTTCATGTAGTGGGGCTTTTCAAGGAGACTGGTTATCTGAGGCACTGTTGGTATGTGTGAAAATAAGATGCCTAGCTTGGGGAACAGAGTCAGTCAAGCTACAGCAGCACGAAACCCAGTATGCAGCTTCTTACCCTGCCTTGTCAGTGAGTTTGGCAGCCTGCTCTATTCTCTGTGCTGCCGCATCTAGAAGGCTGCTGGTACCAAGACTCCTTAGTTCGAGGTTTGCGTGGTTGTTTCTGCACTATGCAGAAGCTAATCTTCAGCACATCCTGACCTTCCCTGTTACGCATTTAACTCAAATGCTTTTTTTTTTATTCCTCTCAGCCTCTTCTAGAAGAAATGGTGCTCAGACAATACAAGGGTAAGGTGCTACTCACCAAAGCTCAGGTCGACACAAACTGAAGGTACCAGGAGACCTTGTGTTTTGTTTCTTTTAATGGATTCATCAAAAAGCTGAAGACCAGCACACCCCAGGGAACTCCCGTCTTCCTCAAAGGTTTGAGTCAGGCTGGCCATGAGTCAAACTGGTGGGTGCAGAATGAATAATGCTTTCAAGCCTGACGCTGTCATTAAGTGATCTCTTCTGATTTAAAAGGTTACCACGCAAACAGAAATAAATGTTTTCCTTTGCCTCACACAGTACAGCCTTTGACAGAACTGTACATGTGTGTGCACACATGCAAAAGAAATATGAATGTCCATCACAGCTGAAAAATCAGGCTCAAACCAGACCTAACGATGTGATCAGTGGAAGGAATGAAAAGGAACATTATTTGCTATGATTTTCGGAATGTTCGCTTCCTTAATAAAATGAAATAATGACTGAAGATGGTGATGGTAAAATGAATATGTGGAGGAGCCTTCCCAAGAGTGAGATAATGACAGAAAATATTGTCAATGAATAAGAAATGTAAAGTCTTCTAGTCACAAGGGAAAAACCCTTTCACCCTAATTTGAGGATGAGCAGATTTGTGGCTATATAGTTATGCAGATACTGCTCTATGCCTGGTCTTATTAACACTGACAGTAGAAATCTTAAGCATATGTTTCCTATCTTGGACTCTTTTTTTTTTTTTTTTTCCCTTGTGGGATGGGAGGTCATCCCAGCAATAAAGCCTTTAGTTGAAAAAATATTTAGCACATTGTTGTAAGTATATAAGCAGGGTTTTTTTGGGTTTTTTTGTTTTTGTTGTTTGTGAATTTTGGTTTATTGGGGGTTTTTGAGTGCTCAATTGCTAATTGATTTTACAGACTATTAACAGTTGTAATGTTACAGAGTGAGGCAAATGTCATGTAAAGTTAACCTTACTCCACACAGGAAAGAGCAAGTTCTTAGAGAGTTTCTGTGGAACAGGCTAACTCCAGGCTACTGCTTTAGAGGTGCTTTGGGAAAATCTTTGCTAAGGCCCTTCTTAGTGTGAGCAACAGGGATTGTAACTGATCTTCCAAATCCCCCTTTGAATGAATGCATGTCAAAGCTGAAACCTGTTGTCTTGAACTTGACCTTTGGAAGACTGTCTAAAGAAAAGGACTTAAAGGCTTTCTGTAGTCCAAGGTGTATTATGGACCTCTTATTTTAGAAGAATAACATGTACATTTCTAAAAGATGTGACCCAAACCAGGAACTGTTTAGCAATAATATCCCCTTCCTATATACAGAGCTACTTTGCCGCTCTCTTCCACTCAACTGCCTGGTCTGTTATAGTTGTCTCAGCACAGATGGCTTCCTGAAATATTGATCTAAGCCTTTCTTCAGTTATCTTACTCACTTTAACTCCCTTTTCCCCCTAGATATTTCTCAAAGAGACAATGAGCCGTGACAGCAGGGCTGTGCTAGCAGTGGGTTTCAGTAGCAGTATTGAAGCCAAGCACACTGTCCCTGGACATCCAAGTTGCAGCTGAGGCCATAGGTAGGGCCAGCAGCTGGTACACCATGTAGAGGAAACCTCACATANAGCTCAGGTTTACATAGACAAAGCTTGGGATGACAGCCAGCTATGCCATCTGCACTGGGATGGTGCACGGCCAGCAGTTGTGCCCTTGCTCTGCTGAGAAGCCCCTTCGCTCATCACCAGCCCTTGCCAGAGCCTCGGCCAGCTGTCTGCAACCTGGCACCAGTAAACACGAGTGCTGGGAAAATACTGCCTGCTAGCTCTGATGGTCATAACATATGTAGTGTGGAAAGGTCTCCTGTGGCGATGTGCTTCAGGTCTTCAGAAAGCTTTGACATGTCAAAAGTAGCATAAATGTTAAGCATTTTTATTATTGTTGTGCATAGGAGGCCAAGTTCTGATGCTCACTTAAGTGATTTCATTGTACTTTTTAAAGCACACTTGGTGACAGAAAGTGTAATGAAAAAATGAAGTCCTGGTATAAGATTTAGTACTGCCACTAAACAGATTTTTTTGTTGTTGTTGTTAAAAAGGAGAAGGAAAACCTTAATCTGCTTGAAATGCAGAGCACAGTCAGCTTCTAATAGTGGAAATAAATAACAGATGTATGCAATATCCTTCTATCCCTCTTTCCTTTTTATTTTCAAAACTCATATATTTTTCTTTCTTTCATGCAATCCATTGTGCTGACCTGCTCAGGCACAGGTATGTGTTTGCAAAGCAATTCCAATTGACAGCAAACCTTTTGCTTCCAGATCCATAAATCTTCTCCCATAAGTGCTTGGATATTGGTTCAGAAAGCAGACAATGAAATAAAAATAACAGCAGAAAAGCATCTTGAGTGGTTTGGAAAAAAAAATAAAATCTTCCACTGGATGCAAAATAATAATATGAAGAAAAATAAACTGAACAAAAGTAAAGGTATTGAAAATTAATTCTCCTCTCCCTTTCGGCTCCTACTCTGGCAATGTGTTTTTCAGCTCCATTATGCAAGCTTTTCCTCCGTGGAGAAGTCCTAAAGGATTTCAAGTGGGGAATTAAATAAATAGTTTTCTACAAGCTTCTAAAATCTACTGCAAGCTTACATCTTTTCTGTAGGAATGTTGGGCTTAGTGGTTTGTTTTGTTTTCACATTTCTTCTCAAGCCTGAGCTAATGCTGAAACTACACTTCCAAAGGGAATTTGGGGGTCCTTCTACCCTCTCCCCTTTCTTTACATAGCGCTTGGAGCTGAAGGAGCAATTAGGAAGGTGACGCTTCCCCGAGCTTGGGGAGCTCGGATTTTGTCACTAAAGAGCCCGGAGCTGTTCCGGGCATTCCTGAGCGCCACCTGCTGCCGCTTTGGGTAGGACAGCCCGAGGTGCGAGGGTCGAGAAGCGATTCCTGGGGAGCGCTGGAGCCAAGCTGCCCCCCGGAGCCCGAGCAGCTTTGGCGGCAGCCGGGTGGGCAGGGGCCGGGCTCCTGGGGCAGCCGAGGGGCTCGGCTTTATCAGCATTGCACTAATGCAGGGGCATCTGTTTTTTCTTAGGTGTAAGGACGATACAGAATGTCGTAGCCAGAGCCCAAGCAGCAAAGGGTATTAAGGACCAGCTCCCTACACCCCACCTCCACCCGCCAGGTGTTAAATACCAGCTGCTCTGCACCCTGCTCGGTGCTGGGAGCTATTTGTAGCAAGCAAACAGAAATGGGAAGGTTTACTTCTTTATGCAATGAAATTAGAAACCTAGGAAACTTAGAAAGAGGGCAAGGCTCATGTAGCTAGAGAAGCTACAAGCAAATAGTTGGATAACACAGGCATTATTTATAGTTGAGCTTCTCAGCTAGATAGGTATCCCAAACACTTATCTGCCTGCCTGCTTTCCTGTCTATCACCTTTGTATCCTGGGAATATGGGAATATATAGTCAACAACAGAACAACTCGTCATGCCTTCTCTCTTCCTGTAGGAATCTTGGTAATTTATTGGGGCTGTCTATTAAAACGTCTTTCCCAACTGCTATGCGTTTGCATACATCCATCAGCCAGCTTGTATACGTGGGATGGTAGATGATTTAATACTGCCAAGAAGGCTTAAGATGTGGATAAATGTTTTTGTAAGGATTGTTAATACTGTCATGCCAAGAGTAAGGAGGCCAAAGTCTTGTCGTAGATATAAATGGCTGGCTGAAGAAGTCCTGGAAACATCGAAGTCTGGAGAAGGGGAATATTTAGGAAAGATTTTAGGAAAACAAATATCTAATCATGCAGGATAGAATTTCACTCTAATAATTTTTTATTCATATACAAAATCAAGTTTCTTGAGTGATTTTCTCACCACATCTGCAGTTTGAGCCTCCAAATAGTACAAAGCTCAATATTTGCATGTCTAATGTGCCTGGACTTTGGCCCAAATGTGATACATGCATGCTCCAGAGGAGCTGCTCTGCATACAGGATGGCAACATGGGACACCAGGAGTGGGAGTAGGAGGGCACATACCTGTGGCTGGGACAGACATAAATGTAATAAGCATGGACAATTTGTGGAGGTGAAAAGCAAGTAGATGATTATTAAATACTGGTAATGATTTAATTTTTGTAAAGAAATTACTTTTGCTGATATGAAGTTTCTCAACTACAATTTGAGTGCAGAACTCTCTTGGCCTCTTTTGGGGAAAAAAGAAAAAATACTAGATGAGAAAATGTCATTAACTTACAGTCATACCTAGACAACCATACTTTTATTGATAAAAGCCATGAGGATTCAGGATATCAGTAGAAAGCTAGGATCAAACCATCCAAACTGCATGCTTTGCAATCCCTGTGTATAACCCTCTTCCTCATGTCCCACATCTGCTTGATCTTGTTTTCCAGTCCACCTCACAGCCAGGCAAAAGCTCTAAACCCAAATCCAACTGAGCCCAAACATAGGAACTTAGCTTAGACCTCAGCTGTTTTCTTGGAGTAAAGTCGCATCAATGCTTCAAGGCTTTGAGACAGGCAGCATCTTTTACTCCATGTCTATGGTGCATTTATTACAGAGATTTTGAATGCTTTGAGAATACAAACAAGGAATAGTGATTTGAAAGGCATATGTCTATTGCTGATAGGCTTTACCTAAGTCAGAGTTTCAATTGTTTGCCTGAGTGGTATCTGCAGCAGGTCCCTGTGTTAATTACTTCAATATTACAAGGTAGAACAGAGAAATATATACAATTCTTTACTCTGCAAGAATTTCCCAGAAGAAATACCTACTGGTTTTGCTAAATTGATTCTTATGCTAGTAACCAACAGAAAGAATTTAAAGGAATCTGAGCCTCCTTATCAATGAATTTAACATTATAAGCAACTACTTTTTCAATAAAATATTTACTTTTCCTACCTCAGCACTGAGAGAGATTGTGAATTACAATAAGAGCCTGGTGCTTACACCCACCTCTGCAGTTTCATTTGCAGCACAAGGGTGTGCGAGTGACTCACCTGCAGCCAATCTGTGAGTTAGGAGCTCAGCTGGGGCCAGAGGAACTCACATTCTTTGCTCTATCTTTCTAATCAGTCAGGTTTCTCTTCTCCTGGGCACTGCCCAAACATTTCAAGATTTTATTTCTTAACAAAGAGGCATAATTTAGATTGTTTCACTTGCAGAAGTGCAGAAACCAAGTTCTTGCTGTGGAAGCTGGAGTTGCTGTTGGGATTAAAGGAGCTTGGTCAATTTACCCCTAAAGATCTAACCTATTGCTTCTTGCTGCTGTATTATTTTTATCTTGGAAAATTCGTGTCTCCAGTTGGCTTTGGCTTAGTGAATGGCGGTTGAACTAAAAGCATTTTTTAACATGTCACTTTTCCCTTCCCTATCCGCAGTCCAATGTGTCTCAACTTCCATTTCAAATACAGCCCAGATACGTCTAATCTTTTGCTTCTTCAACATTTTCAAGGAACTGTGAATTCCACAATTTAATTAATGGGTCAAAGAGGCTGAGCCTTCTTCATGCAAAGTAGAACTCTACAGTTATTAATTAAAATCGCTATCACTATTCCAACTTGCTAGATAGACTTGAGCACGGCATATTCTGCTGAGGACATTACAGAGTGCAAAACAAAGCATGCTAAACTTAGAGAAGCAAAGGGAGATGTGCTTATTACAAGTAGGGAACCATTTTTTCTAGTATGCTGACAACAATTTTTAAAGGACATTATCAGGAATTATGGTGTACTTAAATTGGATCAGACTGAATATTCCCTCTCTTTTGCTGTGCTGGCCGATGTCTCTGGGGTTCAGAGAGCTTTTAACCACGCACCATTTTACTTTTAAAAATCGAGGAGGAACAAAAGTAATATTTGTGTAAATTCTGTGAGGCAACAGACTGACTCCTGCAGAAGCAGCTAAGTAATGAGAACTAATTTTCTAGAATTACGTTCACATGCTTTGGATATGCAGAGGACAGCAAACAAATGAAACAGACATGTAAGGGAGAAATCTTTTAGTGTATTGGAGAGACAATAGTCTTTCATTTATCTCTTACTTTAGACCTTAGTTACGAAACTCTTAAGATGCTGCATGACTGAAAATAATGAAATATTGAATAGAACCTGAATCTGAAGAAGTACGTGTTGCTCTCTCCTAGCTTGTTTACCTGGTCATTTAGGAGGGCAGACAATATGTGTTTGGTTCTTTTTTAATACAAACTTCAGCTTTTGTGGAGTGATACTATTGTGATTACCACCATAGTTTGGCTAATCTGTGTTTAAAGAACTTTGGGGTTTGCCTTGATTCTCTGTATATGTATTAGCTACAATATCCAGTGCCTGAACAAGAATAAATCTAAATGCATTATCTGTTTTCCTATCAAGAGTAATTATCTGTTTTCCTATCAAGGGCATATTCACGTTGCAACTGGGGACCTAGTGCCAAAACCCTCAACAGATACTTGCTTGGAAGTAAAACTAGAGTATTGTCCCAGTGATGTGGATCTGGAGGTGACCTTGGGTCAGGGACACTGTCATTGGGAGTATTGTATCGTTCTGCTCCCAGTGGATCAGCACTGCCCCAGCTCACGTCAGTTCTGCACTGGAGTCACAAGTGCTCTGAGCTGATGATGACCCTGCAGTAACACTGTCTTTTAAAGATGAACCTTAAGCAGCCTATGAAGTGGACTCCATGCTGTAAACCTGAAAGTCCCACTTTGTGACCGAAGAGTGTTTTCTAGCAAATGCCAGAGCATTTCCAACACTGTGCCAGGGCTAAGGTAGCACTGAAATTATTAACACTTTGTTATTATTTATTATCCACTTATGTGGATCATCTGCATCATGGTTGTCATGTCAGAAGGCAGATGGCAGGAAGAGCACATCTATTCCATGGGCTGCTCTTCCCACCTAACATAGAAGGCATGCTTAGAAAAAACTAATCCTAACCACTCTCTTGGCTCAAATTACAGGTTTAGGGGAGCTTCTACCTATGCTCAGGGCAGCAAGTGGGGAAATGCTCATGCCAGGGGTGGTGTTATAGGAAGTGCAAGATGCTGAAGCAGTAACGCTCACCAATATGGTACTTATTTCTAGATGCCTTGTGCAGCTTGTCATTTGTGACTGCAGTCAGCAAGAAGAATTAAACTCTTCCTCACATTCAATGTATCGGAATGATGTATGATGAAGGAGGCCCTGTGCAGAGATCAGAGACTGCTCTTGGGAGTGTGATAGCTCCAGGCTGGTGTGGTGTGGGAATGCCTGTGTGGCAGTTAGGAATGAGGGGAGCCAGCAAAGTGGAAGATTTGGAGTTATTCTCAATTGAACAGATCTGTCATTTACTGTGTGATTCAGTCTCTCGTGCCTTTCTCTCTAGAAAATACAGCCATTTCACTCTTCAAAAACCTTCTCTCAAGCTCCCAGTGAGAGGATTCCCTGGGAGAAACAGCAGGTGAAGTTCCGGCAGTGGATAAAAGAAGTCGTTTCCCTTTGTGCATTTTAGAAACCTCAGCTTAACCTGTTTTCCTCATTCATCCGTACGCACACGTCCTGTTGCTCACAGATCCACCCTTCGGTTAAACGTTTAAATGCTGATCAGCACGAGCTGCCTTTAATCACCAGGTAAAGGCCACTGACAAACAGCTTTCTCAGTATGGATCCTGTACGTACTTTTCCTTTTCCACACTGCATTTAAATTTTTGGATTAACCCCCCGCACTCCCCACTAGCATGAGATTCAAACCACACAAGCACTGAATGACTTCACAGGGCACCCCAAGTCACTGGCAGCAGAAGGTGTCCTCGGGTTTGGGACTCAAATCCTCCTCTAGACCACGGTCTCCCCGATTTATGCTTATCCCCCTTCGCTGCTAGATGCCGAGCCCCAGGCCCCTCAGCCGGGAGCAGTGGGTGATGGTGGGTGGCTGCCCGCAGCAGGCACAGCCGGGACGCGGAGGCCGCTTTCCTGCAGCAGCTGGCAGCAATTGCCATGGCAACCAACAAGCTGATTACTCAATTCCAACATGCCTTTTCAGAAGTGACAGAAAGCCAAGGGACAACACAGCTTGGACTTCCCATGGTGCCAGATTTTTCAAAGCGTAGAGCTATGTTTAACTTTTTAATATACCTTGTGATTATGTTTGCCAACCTAGTCTCTCTTTTTTTATTATTATTATTCTTATTATCATTACTATTATTTTATCACCATGTTCTTTGAAATGCCAAGAAAGTAAAGAGCTACTTAAAATGTAGTTTCTCTTGCTGCAGGAAAGCATGCAGGTGCAATCAACACCCAGTGTAAAAACCTTACTGACATGGGAGGACTGTGACAGATGCATGTTTGGGAGAGTGCTGGAGCCATGACTGATCTAGCAAAATGTGTGAAACCTGCTCCAAGAAGCTTCAGTAGAGCTACTCATGCTGCAAGCTCTGAAATAGAGCTGTCTCTTCGTGCTGTGCATCCTTTTCATACCTAACGTGCTCCTGTAGATACCATCATGCTATTCTCAGAGTTGATGGATTTTTCATCCTTTTGTGTAAGTGTAGTTTACTGGATGTTTTTCTACAACCTAAGAAGGGAAAAAGCCGAGCATACACTTGTGCTATTGGATTTCATTGTTTTGTTAAGATCAGTTCAGATTTATAATGCCAGTTGTGCATGAACTGAAGAATACCTCTGTTTTTCATAGGGATGTAATGGCTTTTATAGCACCTTGAGGTCAAGGTCTTCATCATGTTGGACATGATAGAGGTGCACAGAGAGACATCCTGTACCAAGCAAAACACACCAGTCAGGCTGATTCCAGGGAGGAAAGCAGAAGCACAGAAATAGAAAGTAGCTTTACTGCTGACCTTGCCTGGATTCATAGGATCATATAATAATTTAGGATGAAAAGGACATTCACAGGCCATCTGATTAAGCCCTCACTCAAAGCAGGGCCAAATTGAAGGTTAGATCTACTTTCAAAGTTAGTAGGCCTTTACCAACCAGGGAAAAGGACAGCTCAGGGCCCTTTCCAGCCAAGTCTGGAGTATCTCCATGGGCAGAAATGGCCCAGGCTTGCTGGGCCCCTGCTCCAAATTTTAACCACTCTCACTGCTCTTAGTGTATGCACTGTCTAGCATCTTTCCTCCACAGCAGTGCTCTGCTGTAGGTCTGCTTTAGCAGTTCATGGGAATGTCTCTACATGACTTCTCATGGCAAAGTTCCAGAATGAAACTAGTTTCACATCTTCTGCCTCCCAAATTGGGTGGCCAGCTTGAAAAGGCTCTTGGATTCTGCAGGAAGCTGTCCCAAAGCAATAGTGTTATTTATAGTGCACACGCATGATTCAGGTAAAGAGCAAGACATAGGATTTTAAACCCATAACTTGTAAAGGACTGGCAGCTACTTACTCTGTTCTGAAGTAATGTCTGGGTTTGTTAGAAAAGCTTTTGCAAGCGGTTTTCACTTCTCTCTGAAGCTGCTGAGAGGTTCAGGTCTTAAGTAGACTGTGTGACTCTGCAGAGACAGATTAGCAGGATTACTGTCACCATTCCAACAATTTCCTGACAATATTTTCTTCCTTGCTTCCTTTCTTCTCTCTGAGTTTGGATCATCTCCCCAGACAGGAGACCAACTACTTCAGCCCTCGTTAGCTAAGACTGAGCATTTACTTATTTATCATGAGGAGAAATTGCCTCATAGTCACATCAATATTCATCCAGTAGGAAAAGAAGGACCTGAAGATGTATTTGCTGAAGAGTGACATGGCATGGCATGGCATCCTAAGATGTTGATTTGTTACAGTATTCAGTTTCTCATTTTTCAAAACTATGACACTTTCATTAATAAGGAAAGACAAAAACCTGCCTTCAGTCATGTATTGGTCTCTTGCTCAGAACAAGGCCATTTCGACTCTCTTCTCCCCACCCAAATACACACACACTGAATGAATAGGTCTTTCCTTCAGCCATGTCTTGCTTGAACCCTGGTCTTGGGAAGGAAAATCAGCCAGGCTGGAGAATTTGTGTTGCTGGTGAACGCTAGACTGCATTGATGACATCTAGGCTGACCACTATCAGACATGGGTTAAGACTAGCCTATTTTACCCAGGATACTACTGGGGCAGAGCTGAGCACCAGATGTTCTGCAAGGAAAACAGAGAGCTCCCTTAGTCTATCAGAGTGGAAGAAGCTTCCTCATCCCTCCTCAATGAGCAGAGCTATAACCCAAGGTCCAACCCATTCAATGAATGCTGCAGAAGACAGATGGATATATGACCCTTTCTGATTCCTCCAGATATTCTTTGATTGTGTGGAGTGTAAACAGCAACAACATGCTGAGGGGAACACAAAACCACAACAAATGAACTGTTTCTATGCGTGTGTTTGCTCATGCCATGTCCCTCTTCAACATTTTTAAGCTAAACCATAGTCTTCCTCAGTGAAATGATTGATTTTAAAGTGTGATTATTTCAGCATTATTTGCTTTGCAAGCTGTGTGTAGTATTTTATTTCAAAGCTAAGAAAATATAATCTGATTCTCCAACCTGTGGGAAAGAGTAGCTGAAGATGTGGCTTTCCAATCATCTTAATTCTGTGTGTGATAGAGTTGTCAATCTGGTGCTCTGCAGACAAGGGAGCTGGACTGCCAGCCATCTGTGTGAGATGGTGCAAGATGTGACTTGCACAGATGTTTGTCAAGAAGAGTAATAAAATATTATCAGAGCTGTGCTACAATCCATTTCCTGTGGCCACTCATCAGAAAGGAGCAGAGGTATCCTGGTCACATATGGACATAGGCTAGTGAGTGAATAGAGTAGGGTTGGAGGTATAGGACAGCTAACCCACAGCTGGCATTTCTGCCCTTAGCCCTGACCACGCAGATCCATTGTTTGTTTCTTCAGAATATATATTATGCTGTGCACAAGTGCATATATTGTACTTGTAGAGATTACCATCAGCAATAGGAGTCACCTCTTTTGTGCACTTTACAATCCCAAGCATACAGTGTTATCTCAGACCAGTGCCCTGCTACAGGGATGATAGAGTAAGTGATAGTACAAGTGCCCTGATTCTCAATCTCCAGATTTCGTTTTCCATCTTCTTACTGCTGTTCTTATTTTATTCCACTGCAAAGCCAGAAAGTTTGGGACCTAACCCAAACTGACCTAATCTAACCAACTGTAACACTGAAGCTGGATCTAGCTTTAAATTTGGCCCTTTGCAAGAGTTTAGACCAGGTGGCTTCCAGAGGTCTCATCCAGTCTCAGTGGTTCTGGAATTCCGTGACTTCTGCTGTGACAACAAAGGAGCCATGGTTCTAGTGAGATTTGTGCAGCATTTTTGATTTATACACTTCAATATCAAGAAAGGTAGAAAGTACCATTAATCTCGTTTTTAGCATGAGGGGCTGTGAGAGCAGAGTCCAGGGCGCTGAGGTGAGTAGCCATAATGCACTTAAGCCAGCAGCCAGCCAGGAATATAATGAAGATAATCCTTCCAAATGGTTCTGCATAGCCTGAGAATCCAGCTGCTGTTCTGCTTTTCTAGGCACTTAAATATACAGAGAAAAGCTTATCCAGGGGTTTCTGCCACAGATCCAACCTCATTTCTGTGCATTCACTTGTTCTATCTAAATAAATCTGTTCTCTGAAGTCAGTAAAGATAAGTGGGAATCCCCAAAAAGTAACAGATCTACAGCGAAGTGGAGGACCTACATTGACTTCTGGGACCTTGTAGGATGCATGGACACGTGAGCTGGGTGTTTAAAATATGATGCGATAAATACCAGCAAAAATAATCTTGGTATTTAAGACAGCTGCGCATAACTGTACCTTGTCCCTCTGCCTTCTTTTCCTTAAAAATCACTGAGAAGCAGAGCTGGGAAATCATCTCTCAGTAGTAGTGGACAAGTACATATATGTCTCGCTCTCTTGCCCCTTCTTCTGACCCTTTCGCCATTTTGGCTTTCCCTGAGCTCGAGCTGCTCTCTCGGCTTCAGGACTCTTCCTCGCTCGGTTTGGCCTTGGCAGCTTCAGCTTTGCCCTGAGGCCTCCGGCCCCGGTCTCAGCCCCCGGCTCAGGCCTTGGCTGGGCCCCAGGTTCTGGGCCGCATCCCTGAATCCAGCTCCCGGTTCCCGGCTGCTGCTGGGCCCTTCCACAGCATCAGTAGTGATGGTGACTTACCATCTAGGGGTTGGGTTTGATACTGGTTTTGTATATATTTGTATATATTTACCTTTTATTATTACTGTTATTATTATTTTCATGTTTTAGTAAAGCTGTTCTAGTTTCCTTTCCTAATCGACAAGTCTCTCTCTTTTATTTCCTTTCTTCCCTTTTTGGGTGGGGAGGGGGAGAGAGCGTTCTGTTGCAGATTTGGGGGGTGCCCTGACCCCAAACCATGACACTCAGCATATTATTTTCTCTCATGGTCATAAAGCCATGGTTCTGAAGACATCTCCTAGGGATGATCAGCCATGATGCTGGATGACATGAGCAGAGGCCTCAATTTTCATTTATTCTCTCTGGGTTTTATTTTATTTATATATTTCTGAGAAACTGGAGTTTAGACAGTTTAATAGACTGGGAAAAAAATTGAGAGAAGGATCTAAGTATCTTTCCCTTCTCTAGGGACTGTCTTGGTTTCAGCTGGAATAAAGTTAGTTTTCTTCCTAGTAGCTGGTATAGTGCTGTGTTCTGGGTTTAGGATGAGAATTATGTTGATAACACACAGATGTTTTAGTTGTTGCTAAGCGGTATTTATACTAAGTCAAGGACTTTTCACTTTCTCATACCGCCCTGCCAGTGGAGGTTGGGAGTGCACAAGAAGCTGAGATGGGACACAGCAAGGACATCTGACTCGACCAAGCCAGAGGGATATTCCATACCATATGACATTATGGCCAGTATCTAAACTGGAGGGAGCTGGCCAGGGGACACCCTTGCTTGGGAACTACTGGGCATCAGTGAGTGGTGAGCAATTGCATTATGCAACACTTATTTTATTATTCTCATATTTATTATTAATGTTGTTGTTGTTTCTGTTATTTTCTTCCTTTTCTGTCCTATTAAACTGTCCTTATGTCAGCCCAGGAGTTTTACTTTTTTATTGATTCTCTCCCACATCCTACTGGGTGGGGAGAGTGAGTGAGAGGCTGCGTGGAGCTTAGTTGCTGGGTGGGATCTGGAGTCAGAATTGGTACTTCTGGTTTATGAAATGAACCCCTCAGCCCTTGTATCAGTGGTATTCAGGTGCCAAATTTCAATCTCACATATAGGCCACTCAGTGTTGAAAAACCAAATTTTTTTACATTTTTCTTGAAATATGTTTAGTGAACTTTTATACACTTGCTGAAATTGAAATTTGTCTTTATCATATATCTTATGATCAAGGGAACAGAGGCAATGACTAATTTATTTTACCAAGCAGGTCTTTAGTGTTTCATTTTTATATATCTGTGTTTAATTGCTGTAATATATATTGATCTTATGTACATATAATGTAGGTTGTTATTATTATTTCCACTACTATATAGTCCTTTCCAGCATTTATATCATCCTTGTCCTTCTCCAGGTGAAAACAGCAGAGAACATCTACTTCCAAAACTCCAACAGCCCCATCATTTTCCCTAGTTCGAGTGTTATTAAAACCAAATACAATCAGATTCCTGAAAATGGGAAGTTAGAAAATACAGCCCTTCTTGAGGATGTTGAGTTTCATTTTACAGCCGCATTACATCTATTGCCCTATATATTAATTTGTGCTGTGTTGGGACATTTCCTCTGCTCATTAAACCATTATTAGCAGCAAATGCCCTCTATAAACCTGGTGCAACAGTCCTGTCAAAGAGAACAGATATTAGCAAATACCAGTGTTCTGACCTGTGTGATGTTCTGTGGTTCAGTTCCCAGAACTGCTCAAATCAACTGTCCCTCGTAAACTCTTCATTAGAGCTTCGGTAATTTATGAAACAAATGAAGAGTCAACAACTCTAATTAGCAGACTTTTCTCCTAGGATGTCACAGAACAAGGCCAAGGAAAAGAAAAGAGGAATCACATTTATCCCTTTGGTAGGAGCCTCAAAGAAGTATCTGTCCTCCTGGGAGAACTACACATGAACCAGCACCTACCTCAAAGGTACGTCAATAGATAGTTACTTAATAGATGCAAACCCCTAGAATTGGATAGGATCTACAGTCACCAAAAGAAGGCCTGATCTCCAGTAAACATGAGAGTGTTGAGATCAGTCTTGTCTTTCCAGTTGTTTTATTCTATTTTTGTTACATTGTGAGAACACACAGAAAGATAGAGCAAAGGTGAGAGTTCTGCTTCTCCACTCACTCAATACAGTTTTTAATATACAAAGCTGAACAGAAATACTTAATCAAAATGTTTCATCTGTGTCAACTCTTCTGATGGCTTGAGATGGCATGGCTAATGTATGGACATCCATCATGCCACTGTAACAGTATAATACCCCAAGGAATAATTTAGGGACCTTCTCCCAGGAATATTGCTCCATGTAAAGTCAGTATTTTATTCACTTGTCCAATGGGAATACTGCTTATGACACTTTTATACAGCTGCAGTATTGCAGCTGTTTATCTTCAAACCTCTCAGATGATGCCATGTCCTCATGTTGCCCTGTATGCATGAGCAGTTTTGGCCTCTACTTCCATTCTTTAGAACAGAGAAGGAGGAAAAGGTCAAATCTGTGACCTTGGAGAGATTTACTTTACAATCAACATTTATAAACAGAGATGAGAGATGAGACACTTTGCAATATATCTTTGCTACCTTGTACATATTTTCCACAGTGTTAGTTCAACTACAATGGAGTGATCTAGACCCCAAAAGAGCTAATATCTTGCAGGGACTCTCAGCTGAGTTCTTTTGGTAGGACATTTGGTTTTAGCTCATCAGTTATTGAAATCTCTGTGCATATAACTATTAAAGCTGGACTTTTAAAAATCTTAGAAGTCTGAGTTCATGAAGTGTAGATATTGCTAACCTCTTTAACTGATGTCAATGTTTGGGAGGAGTACTCAGCATCTACTGTAAAGTGAGCTCTCCAAATGAGTCCGCCAATGTTTGGGGAACAATGCGGGATTTTAATTCCTTTTGCTGTGTTTGTATTAGCTTTTGCAATGGCTTACACAAGGATGAGAGTCTTTTACCAAAGCTAAAATGTGTTCTCCACATTTTGGAAAATGTTCAGTGTTCTCTTGCTGTTTCTAGATTATTTGTTTCGAATTAATATTGATCTTCCAGCTTTTGACAGGGTATTTCTGCCTACAGAGGTACTTCAGAGAGAGCTGGGAAAATAGGATTTTTACTGAAATAAATATGCAATAGTTGAATATGCTAGAACAACACATTTTACAGCTATTCCCCCTGCTTTCCACTGGGAATGTCATCATCTGATAACATGGCAGTGAGATACTGAATTTGAGATCTACCTTTACAAAACTATGAGGAATTGAGTTGCTTCAGGAAAGACAAACAGCCATGAGATTTCTTCCTTGTCCGTTCTACAACTAATTTTACTACAGACTCTTCTTGGTTGGTTCTACTATAAATGCCAGTTATTTGCAGTTTGAGGGGAAGGAGAAAAAGGTAATTCTAAGTAAGGAGGGGAAAAATGAGAAAATATTTCATCTTCTTTAATGATAATTACATTAAAGCTTCTCATTAGAGTAATTGCAGGTTTAACTAATGATTTTCCCATTGTGCAAGCTCTGGAGAGGCTGGAATATAATAAACAGTTAGAATAATACCAAATGACGGAGCAAAAGGTGAAATTACCACTTGGATACACTTCTTTCAGCTAAACTGTGCAGGATCAAGGGGTCACTCAGCAGAGATAATTGCTAATTAAGCTTGGAGGGGCAGGCAGGCAGCCAGGCAAACATCCTTGTGTTGCATTGGGTTGCCAATTGATTGCAACTTCAGCCCTTGATTAAACTTCAGAAATGATTAATTGATTAGTACTTACACACTTGCCAAAATGGACAAGAAGGAGGGGATACCGAAGCAAGGCCATGGCATTCACCTCCAAGCGATCTTCAAAGCGTGAAAACTTTGCAGTTCTGTCATGGTCCCATTTATGGTGATTTCATTAATGTCAGTACAGGAGGAGAATGAGCTCATGGCTCAGGTACTGAAAAGGGAATCAAACAATGTGAGTTCAGTGCAGCCTCTGCAAAAGATTTGCTCTCACTAGAAAACACTTAATCTCTCTCTTCTTTCATTCATCATCCGTAAAGTGACAGTGAAAGCTTGTTTTCTACAAATACCCCTGGGCAGGGCTTCTTGCAGCACAGATCCATACATAAGACAGATTTGATGCTGAGGGGGACCTTCTGAAACTTTCAGATTCAGCCATCAATGGTCATGCAACTGTTGTTAAGATGTGAAGACATGGGGATGTATTGTAACAATATTGATTTACAGGTTTTAAGACCAGGGAGTAAGATCAAGTCTGAAATTGCCTCAAAACATAGATCACAATTTTATTTCAGCAACAAACTGGCTGGTAAGAAAGATACCATTACCAAACAATGACTTTTAAGCAGAAACTTTTCGTACTTTTTTTTTTTTTCCTTTTAAATCTGATGGGTTTGGGTGGATTCCTGGAAACATAAATTCAAGCTAAGATAGGCCATCATTGACAACAAATATTCCATTACTTTTCACTTGCTTCTCCATAGAAATATCATTTCATAGTGTTTATTTATGTAAGATTTGTTAGTAATAACCATTTGAAGTTCTAAGCATCTCTTCAGCTTTTTTAAACTATCAAAAATATGAACTCAAAAAGATAGAGCGTTTTGTCCCAAACACACCTACCCCCAAACTGTTCTATCTCATCACAATCAAAACCTAGTAATGAATAACAGACATTATTCCTCTTTCTGAACTTGCTTACAGAATCATTGCTACCTTACATAAATGAGTTTTCTGTTATTAAAAAGAGATGCACTGATGCTTAAATACTGTTCCGCCAGCTGGAAAAGTACATTTATTTTGCAATGGGTTAACGTGTGCATACAGTTAAATACTGAAACATTCATTAGTATGTTCTGGCTAGCAGATAACTCTGCCTAGTCTTGTTCAAAGAGCATCACTATTTCAAAGAGCATCACTATGTTCAAAGGGCTTCACTATTATTAAGTAGGCAGATGCAGTCAGCAGTCCTGTGGGGGGAGTGTTAAAATGAGACCCCTGATTAAATGGTGACTCACAAGAAACGCTTGGGGAGAATGCCTGAAGGTGAAACAATCACCACAGAGAGTTTGGAAGTATAACAGTAGGGCAGAGAAAGAAGCATCATCCTCCCCAGTGAAAGCTCTATTCAAGGTGAAGCTTTTTCTTGTGGACTGGATCCCAGCCACAAGGCAGTATAAGCATCTTGACAGATGGTTAGCTGGATGACACAGAATGACAAAAGTCTTCTAAACTCATCTTCTGCATATATCTTTTAATTTGTCTCTGAACTTCATGCTTTGCATTGTCTATACTCTCCTGCCTAATAGTAAGGTGTTTGGATACTAAAACCTGATTTATTACTGGCCTTTTGAGGTACTGCAGAACTATGTGTGGGAATGCTAGAACATCCCAGGGAGCTGATAACTACTTCTAAGCAAAGCAGAGCTCCAGCTCCCCATATAAGGATGAACACATCTGTGTGTGATAACACACACCAGTATCACCACCCATACCCTTCAGTCCAAGGCTAGGGAAAAATGGTTATCCAGGGATTACATGTGGTTCAGTCCTTCAAATTCTGCTGTGGCTGGACTGTGAGAGCAGACTGGGGAGGGAGATCTCATAGTAAAGCTTCATCTCTCTCCTGTTTAGATGAAGGGCTCTTTGCTCTAGGACTGCTGACCAGGGCAGTCTCCTTCCTTCCGGAAAGTGACACTGTGAACTTTGAATCAATGATTTTCTTTCAGGGAGATAGATGTCTTTATTTAGGAAAACTGTGTAGAAAATTAAAATGAAAGTAATTTTTGACAGAGGATAGGAAACATCAAGGAATAAATCTAATTTGGTGACAATTGGTCATTCAGTAACTGAATGAGACCGGAGTGAGTCTATATTGTGTGGCTCTCTGGAAAGCTCTTCAAACCCACACCAACTGCTCTGAATCAGGAATANNNNTATTCAAACCCACACCAACTGCTCTGAATCAGGAATAGCCTCTTCTCATCTCACTGTAAGAAGGTTGTATGAACTGGATCCTTCTCTCTCTAGACATGGGAATTTGCTCTTATGTCATGCTGGCTGCAGAAGACATTTACAGCATTGTGAATGTGGTTTTTTAAGAATGTAGGGAGCAGAGCCCATAGCAGTGGAAAGGCAAAGGATGTGCCCATCACAGGTTGAGTGCAGAAGAAAAGAAAACGTTTTACCATAAGAGTATGGTACAAAGATGCCAGTTTCCAACATTCAGTCTGGCTCTGGAAGCAACACAAACAGTGTATCCTTGTTTCTCAGGACCTGACTAGGTCTCTGTGGTATTGTAATGGTTGG
>WEIS01067053.1:0-12382 GCA_013389965.1 Todus mexicanus | reverse complement strand
TTCAACCTGGAGAAGAGAAGGCTCTGGGGACACCTTACAGCAGCCTTCCAGTACCTGAAAAGGCCGTACAATAAAGCTGGGGAGGGCCTGTTTACAAGGGCATCTAGCAACAGGATGAGGGGCAATGGTTTTAAACTAGAGAAGGGTGAATTTAGATTGGATGTTAAGAAGAAGTTTTTTACTAGGAGGGTGGTGGAACACTGGCACAGGTTGCCCAGGCAGGTGGTGGAGCCCCCATCCCTGGAGACATTCAAGGTGAGGTTTGATGAGGCTCTGAGCAACCTGCTCTAGCTGAGGATGTCCCTGCTCACTGCAGGGGGGTTGGACTAGATGACCTTTACAGGTCCCTTCCAACCTAAGGTATTCTATGATTCTAATTCATGTAGGCAGGAGACCCGAAGTGATTTCCTCACTCAGGAAAAAGCAGAACTGCTGCCAATGCTGATGCAGCTGCTCAGCCCTGCCACCGCAAACTGGTCCCTGGGCAATCACCTGCACCGTGCTTGCACATACAGCGTGTGATGGGCACTAGAGGAGAGCTGCAGCCAGGGCACAGAGAAGGGACCGCCACAGCAGCCTGGCTGGCCAGGAAACACCTTCCTAAAGCTTCCTCCTTCCCGAGGGATCCGGTCACGCCACCTCTCGTCTGATTTTCCCGCTGTAAAAAGGGCTTCTGCTTTCACAGATTCACAGAATTTTAGGGGCTGGGAGGGACCTCGAAAGATCATCTAGTCCAATCCCCCCCATTGCCAGAGCAGGATCACCCAGACCAAGTCCCACAGGGACTCGTCCAGGAGGGTTTGAAACGTCTCCAGAGAAGGAGACTCCACAACCCCCCTGGGCAGCCTGGGCCAGGCTCTGGGACCCTCACTGCAAAGAAGTTCCTCCTAATATTCAAGTGGAACCTCCTGTGTTCCAGCTCTTGTCCACCTAAGTGTGAAACAGTGACTCGGAGAAACAGCAAAATTACCTCATCATAATAATAATAAATTAAACAAAAAGCAAACCAAACCTGTTTTAACCCTCCTTCTGTTTGGAGGCGCCGCTGGAGGCTCAGCCAGGCAGCTCAGGGCTTTGCTCTGCAGCTCCTGAGCAGCACCTCGGTGCCGACAGCAAGAGCCGCGGGGCTGAAGCTGCCCCGTCCCGGCGAGGCTAGGAGGGCAGAGGAGCAAAGGCTCCCCCACAGCTGGAGAGGCGAGCGCAGACACCTCACACAGCCAGGCCCTGCCCTGCCGTTCCGCAGCCCGCAACGCCCTCACGGAGGACACCCCAAATCCGCGGCAGGTTCCCTCCCAGCTCAGCAGCTGGTGCCGCAGCCACACCGCCTCTCCCTCACATTACAAACCTGCCGCCATCGCGCAGCCTGCCGGCGCCACAGGCCGGGCTGGGCCGGGCCCCGCCGCGGAGCACTCTGGGCCTGGGAGTCCCAAACCGCCACAGCCCCCGCCCAGCTGCCGGGAGGGGCCCGGGCGCCCGAACTACAACTCCCAGCAGGCTCAGCGGCGGGGAGGCCGGTGCCGGTCGTTCAGCGCGGCCGGGCTGCTGCCCGCGGCGGGAAGAGGCGGCGGGGAGGGAGCCCCTGGGGAGCGCTTGGGGATCCTCCAGCCTTGCCCGCCCCTCGCTCCTACCCGCTGACAGTTGATTAGTCGTCTTCCATGCCTAATTGCTCTGGGATGTTCCCGCTAAAAGATACTATGTTCCAGTCCTATTAAAAGTGTTATCTGTACAATAGTATCGGGCTAACTTGGTAGCTTCAAAGGGGGTCTTCTCGTCTTACCCGGTTTCTGGCCACAGCGCCTTCTGGTTCAGCCTTGGAGTTGCGAAATTGTTTTAGCGAGTGGAAGCCTGGATCATTAGGGTGATCAGATAAGGCGTTGTGGAATGGCTTTCTGATAGAATCATAGAATCGCTGAGGTTGGAAAAGACCCTTGGGTTCATCAAATCCAACCATTAACTCTATTCTAGAAAAATCATCCCTAAACCATATCCCCCAACACCACGTCTAAATGCCCTTTAAACACGTTCAGTGATGGTGATTCAACCCCCTCCCTGGGCAGCCCATTCCAGGAGCTGACTGCTCTTTCTGTGATTTTTTTTTTTTCGCTAATATCTAGTCTAAACCTCCCCTGTTGTAATTTGGAACATCACAGGCTTTGGCTTACAAGCACCAACTTCTTGCAGGCATTAACTCAGTTCCCTTCTACATGGCTGCAAGAGCTGATACATTTCTAGAGTTTAGCTATTGATTATTACAGCAGGCATCACTGTGGGCAGGGACAAACCTGAGCTCTAGGTTGTATAAACCCAGAATAGCCCTTCCAGTTGCCTCCTACTCGTTCTAATTTCCACTAATACTTTCCAGAGTCCCTTTCTGCTAAACTTTCCATCACCTTTCTGCACTTTGTTTTCGCCCGTTACGAATACGTTGTATACGTGATTATCCTTATACTAGATTCTGCACTAACAGGGATAAGCTGTTGTGCTAGAAAATACAAGGATTTGTACTCCTGCTTTTTTAAAGCGCAGCATCACATCCAGTCCCTTTGACACCTTTAGTAGGAAAATACAGTCAAGGTTTGGTTTGGGTTTACCTGCACACTGAGGGCCTAAAAGGACTACAGGTTATTTATGGTCTATTGCTGAATGATATAAATTTATTTTTGGCTCCTTCTCTGTGCTAAAAATATGATCCATGGCTAACAATGGTGTTGAATTTGTGGTCTGATCATGAAGTTCAAGCTTGTTGTGCTTGCGTGAAATCCTTTTTGAGGCTATTGGGGCCTTGTGCATCTCCGCCAACATAAATTAAAATTGTAAGAAGTAGATTATTTGGGCCCTTCCTATAGATTGCCTTTCTGAGATAAAATTTTACAGATGCGTCTAAAATTGTGTCTGATAGTGTTGGTTTTCCAGGTTTTCATGAAAACCCAAATTCAAGTGGATTACGTTGCTTGCTCTCCTTGACTAACTGCTTCTGATTTTCTAGGTAGTAATTAAAGTTATTCCACAGTAGCTGGCCATCTGGCTCCTTTTTACTGCATCAAAGAAAAGCTCTACTTGCATACATTGAAAATCAAGTAGGCCATAGAGTAAGAAAATAAATGCATTCCTTAAATGTAGTATAGGTAACACACTCTTAACTCTCACCCTAAAATTACCTCAGGCTAATGTGTCTTGGGTTTTGTTTGTTGTTGTTTTTTAATTTGAAACCTTATGCTAATCATCCTCTCTAGACTTGGGTCCTTGCTAAATTAAACAATAATCTCATATTAGACTGTGAAGTGCTGTGATCAGTGCCATTTAAATGTTTCCTCTGCATTGTTACTGTCTCTTGGTTTATTCTCTCACTATACTACAGTGGAATCTTTCTGCAGGGTTGATTGTAAAGATTTTGTCAACCTTGTAAAGGCTTTGGTGCAATTTGACCAATACTAATTTTTAAGCCAGAGGAACCTGTTGGGTAGTTAAATGCTTTGGTTTTAATCCTAAGAAACTGTCATGGGACAGGGCTGGACTGACCGCTAGACAATGACAGATGCTCTCTATTAACCCCTCTCCCTTCCCAAAGGGGAAGAGGAAGGAAATAAGGGAGAGAAAGTCTTACGGATTGGAAAAGAAAATTTAAAATAACTTTAATAAAAATAATAATGTCATATCTAAATATAACCAAAACCAATATTGAACCCAACCCCTCTGCTCTGAAGCAGGCACTGAGGAAGTCCCAGGCTGGACTCAGTGGCAGATGAGAACCGGATTTAGGAGCTGGATCTTGGAACTTGATTCAGGAACACACAGATCAAGATTGAAGGCAGAACAGACGGAATCCTCCTTAGAAGCCAGTCATTGAAGAAGGGAGCTTGACCCTCATGATCCCTCAGGTTTATACTGAATATGACATACAGGAATGGAATACCTCACTGGCCTTCTACTTTCTGCACCCCCGCAAAGCAGCACACAAGATTTAGCAGCGACCTTGGTCTGCACAGGAGCAAGTATAAGCAAGAGCCTTTCTGAACACTAGTCCTTGGTAGTAACTCCAAACATCGGGTGTTATCACTGCTAGAAGCAGACACTGTCTGCGAAAACATGCTGTTAACTTCAGAAAGTGCAGTTCGTTAGAAGAGACTCAGCTGAAAAGTGAAATCACCGGTCAGAATTAGATCTGTTGTAGCTCAAACCAGGACAGAAAGCAGTAAAGAAGAATTGTGATCAATATTTCTTCATTTGCACAGACATAGTGCAGAAAAAGGTGAATTGGTAAATGAATGCAAGTAGTTCAAACAAGCATCTTCTTTCCTTTTTTTCCAACCTTTGGCATAGGTGGTGTTTATTTATAGAAGCTCAATCAGAATTTGCAGTCTATGTGGGAGCTCTCATTAAGGTGGAGAAAGGTCATTTTTGCTCCAAATGGCCTCCCCGAGAGAGGGCACTTAATATCAGACATGCTGATGCATATAAGGTTAATAAATCACAAGGCGACACTTCTGACCAAAGGCCAGACAGACAGGGTAGGTGTATTTGACATCTTTTATTCATCTGGCTGTTACTTCAGGAAAGAATGTTTTAGAATATGAATATTTAGAAGCAGTTTGTGATAATCAGCAACCATGGAAACTGGCAATAAAGTTGATTTTAAAATTAGAATTTTGACCTCATCTAGGTGATCCTGCTCTGGCAGGGGGGTTGGACTAAATGTTCTTTCCAGGTCCCTTCCAACCTCTAACATTCTGTGATTCCGTGATTCTGTGAAAAAACAAATATTAGTTCCATTCTGTGGCATCTTTCCATTGATTTTTTTTTTGTTTTCTTTTAATGAAACTTCAAATAAAACTTTAAGTTAGAAATGTGGTTAAAATATTAAAAATAACAAAGAAGCTACTCCAAAGACTGTCTGACTCCACTGGAAAAAAAAATAAATGACAGTAACTTGGAAGTTTTAGTTAATTTCAACAGAATGCAGTAGGTTTTCAGTGCCTTCATATGAGAAAGTCTTATGTTTTGAAGTCAAAATTATGACAAAATAAGATAGCTAGAGAACATGTTAACACAGGCTAGAAATACTATGCAACACAATTAATATAGAAGGACTTCAGGTATTCTAGTACGTAACATGATTCGGATACAAACAACTTCAACTCTTTGTAGAAGGAGAAAAGACAGATGTTCATTTTAATGATGTGTGACAAGCCAAAGAAGGTGAAAAAGAGATGAGAAAGGCAATTCTCTTTCATCTGTACAGTTAGAAAAAAAATATCATACTGAAAGCTACTAGTGGTTTAATTCTTTTTTTTTTCTTCCTAGTAATTATGTGTTTGGTTTGGAGTGAAGGTTTTTTTGTTGGTTTTTTTTTTACTTTTGCATCTCTTGGATTTTTCTAGGTGCTAGTCTTGCCTTGAAACATTTTAAAAAGTGAATACTTTTGACATAATATTTTGTTTTATGAACTTTACCATGCCATGGACCAGTACAATTTTCAGGACTACATATAAGAATAGGAATTGGGACCAATGCCTTTCTACATTTGCCGTGTCATTGAGTCTGTTAGACAGTTCTGGTCTTGCACAGCAGAGTGGGCGTGCATGGCCGAAGATGGGCAGATCCATTCAGTAGCCGTCCAAAATAGTTTTAAGCTGAAAGTAAAAATAGATTTAAGCTAAAAGTATGAACTGCGTTCATGCACTGTATCTATATAACTCAAAAACCCCCAAAAAAACCCACACCCAAAAACCCCAACCCACAAACAAACAAAACGACAAAACAAACGAACAAGCAAAAGTCCCCAAAACCAACACGATCCATGAAGGAATAGTTCTGAGGCTCCGTGATCAAGTAGCACAGTGTAGCTCTCAGCTGCCTGTCCTAATTTCCCCCCACAGTGCTGAGTACAAGGGCACAATCACTTCCCTAGTCTCACTGGCTGCATTATTGCTGACACAGGCCAGGATGCTGGTGGCTTTCTTGGCCACCTGGGCACATTGCTGGCTCATCTTCGGCCACCAGATTCTTTTCTGCCAGGCAGCTTTGCAGCCACTCTCCCCAAAGCCTGTAGCGTTGCCTGGGGTTGTTGTGATCCGAGTGTAGGACCTGGCACTTGGCCTTGTTAAACCTCATACAATTGACCTCAGCCCATCGATCCAGCCTGTCCAGATCTCTCTGCAAAGCTTTCCTACCCTCAAGCAGATCAACACTCCCACCCAACTTGGTGTCATCTGCAAATTTAGAGGATGCCTTCTAAGTTGACAGAGATACCAAAGAGAACTGGCCCCAAAACTAAGCCCTGGGGAACACAAGCTATTTCTGTCCCTTTCTGAGCCCACTGTGTCACAGAAGTCAGGGTGGTGAAGGGCATGGAGGGGACAATCGCTGGCATAGCCTGGGGCAGTACTGATTCTAGCAGTGAGGCAGTTGGGGCAGCTTCCCTTCAATACTTGGCTCTGTATCCTGCCAGTTACACGGATCAATAAAATGTGACCTTAGAAGCTGTTAACTTGTTTCAACTTAACTTCTTTGTGGAAAATATTTATTAACATTAAGTAGTACTATTGTTTTTATTAATTACTCGTAAGTTAAATTAGAGAAACCAGGTATTATACCAAGGAAATAAATGCTTTGATTGCAGATGTGGAAAACCTGTCATCTGCTGAAAATAAGAAAACCAGAAAGGAAAATGAAAACAGGGATTCCAACCCTACTGTTTTTGAAGACTGAGAGAATTTAGTCCAAAGTGGGAACTCTTAGGTAAAACAAAATAAAATTAAAGATATATTTTGATACATCTATGCTGATGTTTCTCTAAATTGGAAAAAAACCAAACTCACCCTCCCAAGAAAACCCACTTCCCACTCTGTTTTGGTGACTTGTTGAGATGGCTCTAATTATTTTAATAATGCAGTAGAAGACAAAATTATTCATTTTTAATTTTCTTTATTCTGTGTGCGTTAATTTACAACAGCTGCTGCTTTTTTTTTTTTTTTTAACCTTCAGATCCATCTCTCAAAATTGATTTCTCATCTTGGTGTACACCTACAGTCCGGCTCCCTAATACCTATAAAACTTCTACCAACTCAGCAGGCATTAGGACAGCTCAAGCTTTATGATTTTCTGATTGGAGCTCTGTCTATCATCGCAGTATTTTTTTCTTGATTCACATGGGTTTTTGCAATCCAGTCCAATTCATTGCTTTTAAGAGTGACGAGCAGGTCACGAAAATTCTTGGGAGTGCTGAAAATCAAGACAACTGAGACTGCTCTTAGTTGATAAGGAAGCAGTATTGTAAAACCTGTTTCTAATTATTGAGTTAAAGGAACAGACCCAGCTCCAACACTCTTAAATCTATTAACAAAAGGCAGCTTTCACTTTTAGAGACTGCTGTTCAGTCATAGGGTAGGTATTTAGCGGCTCTCTGGGAATGTCCTAGAAGTTACACTTGGTCTAAAAATCCTGATGCTGAAGGACGTGGCTACACATATATATCCTCATGCAAAACTCAGGAATAAGGGAGGAAACAGCCTCAGGCAGCACAGGTCACTGACGAAGCTACTGAAAGATTAACATGTAACCAGGCAATGAAAATACATTTATGGTGTTGCTTCCATAGTTTTTCCAATGAATGAAGATTGAAATCTACGGTTCATCCTCAGGTTCGCACTAGACAGTCTGGCCAGTTAGTGCAGCAGCTTATCCAGTTAGAATTTCATTTCTCAGAACTTTTTGTGTTGATGTTTTGCTTCTGAAACATAGATTTATCTTCTTATATTTGTTCTTACTTTAGTATGATGTTGCAGCCTATTTCAGTACAGTATCTACTGGACATATATGATTTTGATTGCTCTGGTTTCATTCTAGATTTTTTCCCCCCAAGAAATTCCCTTCCCCTCTTTTCCTCCTCGAAGTTGCAGAATAGAGTGCCCTTGATAAAATAAGCCTTTCTGTTATTTTGAGAGAACGTAGGAGGATCAGTAGACAAATAAAAGGTTTACAGTTTTATACACAACAGTAACTCTTCCATGCTATCATGTGCTGCAACACAAAGAGGAGTATTGAAAAGTACGTTCATGTTTTCTGTCCTTCAGTGCAGCCTATTTCTACCCAAGTGAATCTTGTCTATTATGGCTGTAGTGTTCTCACCAAAGTATTGCAGTAGAGTAATACGTTTGCTTCTGACAAGATACATGTTATCATGGCTCATATGTGTTAAATCTAATTTAAATTTTGGTCTGCTCCTACATCTACAGCACAAACTGCTTGGGCTGCCTGGCATGTGAGTGCCAGAAGCTGGTCAGCATATCTACATGGAGCACATCTTCCAGTTCTTCTAAGCATATCTGGCCTGCCAAGGGAAATCTCCAAGGATCTCCCCATAACTCCCCCTCAGTTCCTGTTACTTAGTTCGTTTCAAAGCTGGCTGAGAGTTCAGTCAATCAGGAGTTCAGTTACTCTGCTGCAAGCCAGTCCATTGGCCTGTCTTTGTAGAAACTAGCTGGGAACTTCTGAGCCTGCCAAGGTGATAGCCGACAAGGCGTGCTGAGTGTGCGCACAGACGGCAGGTCTTGCGCCCAGCAGCAAGGGCAGGTGGACAAGGCTAGGGGTGAAAGTGAGTAAGGCCAGGGCAATTACGCTCCTGGCAGTGGCTCTAGCTCCACAGTACCCAAACAGGAAGAGCAGAGCGGGTGACAGTGACTGCTGTTGAAAGCAGCCCGGGTCAGTCCAAATTGCCTCCTCGTTACGGCTTGTTTGGCAGGTCCAAGGTCAAACCGGGAACTTGAGTCCACAGGATCTGGGTCAGAACCAGGGAGGTGAGAGGCTGGATGCAGGCATATCGGCCACACAGATCAGCTGAGAGACCAAGGGCAAGAGCCTAAGCTCAAAGGCATCTGTTGAGCAGAGGAGGGGTAGGAATCTGCCGAGTCTTCTCACAGCTCTCTTTCAAGGCTCCACAGCTGCGCTGTCAAAGCTGGCCTTGAGCCCAAGCAGCCAGGCCCTCTGGAGTTGCAAGAGGCAGTCAGAGCTCTCACAGCTATATCACTCTCAGCTCAAACTCAATTTCCTCATTGTATTGCAATTATAATGTAAATGAAAATGTAAATTCAAATGTAAATTCCATAGGTTCTGCCAGAGATACATCTTCCTTTTGGCAGAAATCAACACTCTGTAATTTACAAAATAGAAAGCAGGATAGGTAAAGGGAAGAAGGCTCTTTACTGTCCTAAAAGAACAAATGTTAATAGTGTACTTAGCCTTGGAAATCTTTTGATAATTAAAACCTTTTGACGTTTCTGATATCAAAAAAATTACTATGTCTCATAAAGCTTTCCCATGGTTTAGTGAAGTGCAACATCGCAACCTTTTCAAAGTTAGATGTCCTTCTTTCTCCTGATCTGAAAAAATTACATGAGTACTTTGTGCTACTGTACTCATCTGGGTAGTGGCTTCAGGGACAAAATGACAGATTCTAACAATTACAAATTGCCTCGTAAGCAAAATCAAAATGGGAACCAAGCACAAACACTGTTTTTTTGAGCTGTTATAAGCAGACTCCATTCGAAGCTTAATTAGGAGTTGTACAGAAGCAATTTAATACTATTTTTCATATACCCTGTTCTTCTAAATTGCTTTCATGGGATTCTACAGCTGTTTGCTCTTGTTCCAAACTGTATCTAACAAGTGGAAATATTCTTTTGAGTATTCCATTTCATTGTCGCCATGCTGTAGCTCTATATAATTTGGTCTGGTTTGCATGTTTCCATAATTAAAATGTATCAAGTATTCCTAAATTTCTGTCTGTATTTTCTAGATAATCAGAGACATGCATGAAACAAATATAAACCCATCATCTTTGGCCAAATACCGGTCCCTGAGATACAAGTTCGAAGCTGTTGACTCAACAAGTTATGAATTTCTTAGTGTTGAACGACAAGTGTTAAAAAACAATTACAAGTGATTGTTTAGCAGTTGTGCAATGATTCCAGTAAAATTCAAGGTGTAGTGAAGAAGATACCTCAAAAAATGACTGAATTATCAGATTTTGTTACTGTGCAGTATTGACTGTGCTCATGGGATTGCGGAGCTAGTACATTTACCATGAGATACACTAGAAAAAATGGAGGTAAATTTTTTAAAACCCTGAAAATTATAATATTGTCAGTTTTGCTGTAGGATTTGTTGTTGTTTTGTTGTAATTCTGAAAAGCTGTCTATTTATATTTTCTATTAAAATAAGATACATGGGATCTAGACTTGTTTACTCTGCTGCTCAGTATTTTTTTCCAGGCATTTTATAAAATAACTGGAAAGTAAGCAGCAAAGTAAAATTTTGTGTCCTTCTGAGAAAATCAAATACTTTTTGTGTGTGTGAATACACTTGATGGGGGTGCAAGGGAATACGTGGTCACCTTTTGATTATGTACAGAACGTCCCATCCCTTTCTAGTTGATTTTCAATTATGTGAAAAAGAGATTTTTCTGAGACGTTATTCTGCAGATTGGCCTATAGTTCTATTTAATGTTCTTGACACAGGCTTCTAACTGGGCACCCTGCCTCTGATGAATAAAATTTTTAAATGGCTAACTATGGAGAACTTAAAGAGAAGATGGTTCTAGAAATTGAATAATCAGGTTAGATCATTAATACAGGGAAGAATGAAGTGAGCTTCAATTACATATATATATATATATATACAGTCACTCCGAGTTTTTTTTTACTGAGTAAATGTGCTGTTAAGCAGCTACAGTCTAAACCTGCCTAACAACTACTGGTTACTATGTACTTATATCCAAATATACACTGCTCAGGTGTGGAAGGAGGACTGTGCTGGGAACACACACTTTTGTTTGCCTTCAGCCAGGTTCAGCAACTGACCTTCACTTGACATTTTGTCTAAATTTTTAAGTCATTTAAAATTAATCGAACAATAGCTGATCTGACTTGGTTCACTTTATAGTTCTTTGCAAACGGAAACAACTGAGTAAAGTATGGGGGAATTTGCAGTTGCCTGAACCCACGGGACTACCCTTTGTAGATAGCAGTTATCTACGTTAGGGCCTATAAACAAATCCATAAACTAATTATGAGGACAGGATTTTCCTGCAAAACTTTGGCTCTACTCTTATCCAATAGATAAGCATAATGACATTGCAAGAATTGGAGCATATTTATTCCCTTTCAGTCTCCGTATTTGCAATCTCAGTTTTTAATCTAAAAATAGTTTTTAATCTAAAACCAGTTTTTAAAAGCTTCAACTGCAGTAGAAGCATGCTGATGGATCAGGGTTCAAGTAAGGTTCGTGAAACAAACAGGCAAACAAATCAAAGAAACCCCTTCATATAAAAAAAGTTCATGTAGCAAATTCATAAATTAGGACATAAATATCTCTAATCCTTAACAAAAGAAACCACAAAGAGTGAGTAAAGTGTTCCAAATTGCCAAAGAGACTAGGCCCTATTTACCAATGTTATTTTAGCATTTAGGAACTCAAAACTTGACTGAAGCTTATTGAATCTTGAAAGCATAAAGGTTTGATTTGTAAACGGGGCTTTATGCTTTTACTTTCCAAGTATTACCCACTTATAGTATCTAAAATTGTGATCCTTAAGTCCTCTTCTCAGCTGCTTTATAAATCCAGAGGTTTCTCACCGTATGACAGTTAGGAATCTCAGAATCCTAAAATCATCTTCTGAGGGCTATCTTCTGTCTTCTGATAGACTATCACTATCTTTACACCATTAAGCAGCTCAGTCCTTAGTCCAGAGTCTGTCATCTCTTCCCAGCGTGTGTACACAGCAGGCTGCTTAAGCAGAGGGAAAGTGGTGAGCACACTGTGTTCTACTCAGACCTTTTCACTATACTCAGGAGAGCATTCATCTGGCAAGGATAAAAGTAAGAAAAGGTAAAGAGAGAATCCAAATCTTTTGGGTTTTGTAACCATAAGAAGGGAAGGACGTGAATCTTGGTGATGTCTCTATCCAGTAACTACTGTATGTAAAATGCATAAATCTTGCTGGAGGTGGGATTGCTACCGAGTTTTCCTCCTTTCAAGTGCATTTCTGAATTGGGAGCTCTTTCTTAATTGGAAGTTGTTACTTCCAGAGAGCCTGAACTGTTAAGATATTTGTAGTTCAGCCAAGACAGTGAGGTTTCTGCATATTCGCAGTTAAAGATTTTTTAGTACCAGATAAATTTGCTGGCAAGAATTTACATACTTACAGACTCTGAGCTGCATGGAGTTATATGGGGGGTTATGTCACATCTTCGAATTTAGATCCCCCAAATGTCAAATAAGATAATTTTATATGATTTTAAGCATGAAAGCACATTTTTTTATTTCTCCCTGAATGTCTAAAGAGGTCTTGAACTTAGTCATTAAGATTTTAATATCTCTGGTGATC
>WEIS01067045.1:56039-82691 GCA_013389965.1 Todus mexicanus | reverse complement strand
AAAAAAAAAAAGCAGTGGAAGGATTTCTAAAGCAGCGAGAGGCTGCTCGCTCGCAGAGCCAGCCGCTCTGCGCATCCCGCCGCGCTGCCGCCCACGCCAGGGAAGACTTGACCTTCACAGGCAAGGCCAGCACAAAGCCCCAGGTGCTGCAGTCGCTTGCGGTGCCCCTGCTCCTCCAGGGTGGATCAGAAGAGAATCAGCTCCACACTGAGCTAACCATGTCCTTCATGCTCACCCCAAAAGGGGTCAAGGCCACAGCCATGCCGGGACCCAGCTCCAGCCTCAGGTCCTAAGGAAGAGCCCTGCAGCAGCACCCAGGGAGCTGGCTGGAGCCAGGAGAGCACCCAGAGCTGCTGCAGCAATGCAGAGCCAGCAGCACAGACTGGGGCACCAAGACAGACAGACACTCGCCTCGCTCCCCAGCTTCCAAATTTAGCTGTGCTGTAGGGAACACGAGCAGGCCAGACCCAGTTTGCTCCAGAAGGAGCAGCTCGGAGATGGAAAAGTGCAGTCAGTGAATGGGAAGGGCAACGAAAGGCAGGGACAGGAGAAGCCCAGGCTGGAGTCTGGAGGCAGCTGCGCTCCTAAACCAGCTCCCTGCTGGGCACAGGGCACAGACACACTCCTGCCACACGCCAGCTCAAGCACTTGGACCCCTCTGGGAGCTCCTTTAACCCACAAGGGCTGAAAGCACAATGGCAAAAGGCCAAAACATGATTTAGAGGAAAAATAAATATATGGATGCTGCTAGTTTGTACTGGAGAGCAAACCCTGGGCTGCAGGAGAGCCTCGCTGTGTCAGTGTGGGCACAACTGCTCCCACCAGCACTCCCTGCCCTTCCTGCTGGGGTTCGCAGCCCCCCCAGAAATGCACCAAGACACCAGGAACCAGAGCGCGAGTGCAAGACCCCAAAACTTACAATCAAGTCTGAGAGGTGGTCGGAGCCAGAGCTGAACCCGCTGGTGTCTGAGTCCGAGGGGCTGCTGGAGCGGGAGTCCAAGAGGGAGCGGGAGTCCAGGCGGGAGTTCCTCAGTGTTGGCGCGGAAAACTTTTCTGAAAGGTCTGAACCGATGGGGTCTAGAGGCAGGAAACCCAGCGGGGGCTTCCCCAGGACATTCCCGAGAGGGTTACTCAGCATGCTGAGAACTGCAACAGAGAAAGAGCCCATCAGCACCACAGTACGACACACCTCCTTCCTTTCCTCCCTCCCAGCAGAGGCCCAGGAGGACACTGGGCTCCTGTCAGCCCACAAGCGGCATGTCTGTGAGATGGCACATTCAGAAAGTGGCACATTCAGGAGGTAACAACCCCCTTGACAGCTCTGGAAAGGCCACAGGCTCTGTCATCAGCTGCAGTGCGCAGCTGGAGCCCACAGCTGCAGCCTGGTGTGGCCCACAGGAGACCCCACATCAACTGGGAGCAGAAGTGGAGACCCCACATCCTGTTTACGGCCCTCCGGGGTGCTCCGGTCCGTGCTGTTACGCTGGTGTTTCTCGCTGCTTTGCTGGAGCAAGCTGGGACCCAGCAGGACACCTACCCGCCCGGTTTTACTGATGACCCAGGCCTTTGCCCGAGTGCTGGCAGACGAGAATGTGCCAGACTCCTTCCCTCACATGGCAGCAAGTTTTCCTCCCCCTGTGGAGGAGCGAGGTGAGCAAATTCCGCCCTACAAACAGGTACAGGCCACCAAGGGCTTGCAAAAGGCCCGTCCTGCTCCATGGGTCCAGCTGCCACCCAGAAGGAGAGGGGACAAAGGGCGGGCTCGGCCCCGCAGGATCCCAACACCAGCCAGCTCTATTTAAAACGAGCAAGTCTCAGCAAGCTGAATGTGCCCCTGAACCAAAGGGAAAAAGAGCAAAGCATTCAGAAATGGTTTTAATTATTCAGAGGCTGCAAAACAAGGCAGCTCGCCCTGAAGCTTTCACCAAAGCCAAGTTTGGGATCCACTGGATCTCCTCCAGCCCCACCTGATCACAACCAGCCGGGACCACGAGATTTCTAACCCAGATTTTCAGCAGCTCTCATGCCAAAGAGCATTAATAACCCAAAACACTGTCCAAACTAGGTGAGCAAAAAACCTGTCATCATGCTGGAGCTGCGTGCTCTGATACCAGTATCGGAGAAAGCTGCTGAGCCTTCCCAAAGCGAGATGCTGGCGTGTACCTGTCCCCAGCAACATCATCCAGCAGTGACTGGGCACCTCCGGCCTCATGCTACAGTGAAAAACCTCCCACCACCACTAGAACCCCCAGACAGGTACAGGTCGGTCCTTTACTTGAAGCATCCACCTCAAACCCTCGGCGACAGCATTTGTGGAGCTATATCCCTGCAAGTTTTCTCCAAGGAGCTGCAGACCTGGCACAGAGCTCCTGGCAAGGGACCTCGTGCCCTTTGTTTGGCAGACACAACCAGAAAAACCCTGGTGGCCACAGAAAAACCCCCCTCACTGGCCCTCGGTACTCACCCCAGGCAGAGCTTGAGTGGCAGCAGGTAGCCGAGGAAAAGCTCCAGGAAGGAAAGAAGCTGGAGGCGGGGAGGAGGCTGCTCCCTCCCAGTCAGAGCATCTCCCAGCCCCAGCGAGCCGCACTACGCTGGTTTTGCCGACTTCTCTGAAGCCACGTGATGCGTTTAAAAATACAGCCAGAGTATTGTTCAAGGGAGACAGCGGAATTTGTTCAACAGGCTCCAAAAAATCTGATTAGTCACTAAACCAGTACAAGAGGCAAAGCAAAGCAGCTGATCCCACGGGCTCGAGCCTCGCTGCTGCCAAACGCTCCAGCGCTGACACCCTCCTCCTCCTCCTCAGCAGGTCTAACACATCCCCATGCTGAACCTACATTCCTAGAGACCCCGAGTAGCAAGTGCCACGCAGGTGGCTACAAGGCCACATTGTTACAGGAGATGTGGGAACAGAGTTCCCTTTGGGATTCACCACTGAGGGTTCAGGAGCTCATCGGGAGCTCCCAAAGGCACTCAGGGTCCAACTGCTCTGCCCTGTTTAGTTCATCCTCATCTCTACCACCACTAGCTTGCTACAGGAGCTACAAAACCAGTAAGGCCAGTACGAGTGCATTCAAGAAGCAGGATAACTGGTCTTTCAAAGGATCCTGTCTGGGCATCCAAATTTCAGCATCTACCACCACACAAATCCTGCCGGCTACAAGTGACCCCCTCCTAACCTCACGTCCTGGAAGCACTGACATCGTGTTGCTAACGCAGATGGATTCCATTGACTCCAGAAGCTCTGACAGCTCAGGCAGTGCTCAGTTCCACACTCCATGGACCATGCTGAGCTCATGGGAGACCCCACATCACCCCAGTGGGTCTGACTTGGCGCCGCTTGGTACCTACAGCTGCACCGGGAGGAAAAGCCATGAGTGTTCCTCCGCTACCATCACGTTGTGTCTGCCTTCACAGGTAGCCTGGGAAACACCACCAGAAGAGCCCAGATCTTCCTTCTCACCCTCTGAAGCTGAGGGCATCCTGCTCTAACTCCCTGCTCAAACCCACCAGCCCCCTCCTGGGTGATGGGGCACAAGGTTGCCCATCTAAAAAGTCCTTGAGTCATTCCGGCCAGTCAGTAAATCCACAGCTGTTCCAGAAGGCGGCCTTGTCTCTCCTCTCGCAAGCAGACACCTCGCAGCAGAGAAGCTCCTTTTTTTCCCCCAAGACACACGTGAAATGCACCAGCAATTTCTGGTGTCAAGAGCATCCCTGAAGAACCCCAAGAGAAGCAGCAAACATCAGGTAACTACTCAGACTAAGACAACAAACACTGAGTGCAAAAAACTGAGGATTTTCCACATTTATGGGGGAAGTTTTCACAGAAGCGTCAACACGATCCCCATTCATTGGCTCACACACAGTGGTCGTTCGCAGAGAGCTTCTGGAACTTTTCATCCCTCTGCTTGGCACTGCAGGAGATGCACATGCCAATGCTCCTTTGCAGGGCATAGCAAAAACCCTGAGAGCTTTTAATAGCAACTCGGCTCTGACTTTTGAGTCACTGCTGCAGCTTTAGCAACAGGACTGGGAGCCAGTGAGCTCCGTCTTTGAGCATGTCAGCCAAACGCTGATGGATTTAAGAGCTCTGTGGAGCAGTGTCGATACCAGTGTGGCACTCACCCAGGTCACCCAAGACAGCAAGCATCTTACGAACTGCTCCTCCTCCTCTGCTGAGCTTTCCCTAGTAAATGATGTCAGCATGACGCTGTTGCGATACGTCCTCTTAATTCTTGCACCTCTAAATCCAGTTCCCAACCACCAAGCTGCCATGTTCTGTGTGAACTCACCCGATCTGAAGCAGACTGGGCCAGCAGCACAAGCAGCAATTCAGAGCACGCACCTTGGAGAAGGCACCACAGTAACCACCCCAAGGCCCAACCCAACCCGAGCAGCTTTTATTCCTCCACATGCCGCTCAAACTTGTGATTTCAGGTTTTCAGCACCGACCCAGGACCTCAAAGCACGAAGCTTCCTTCCTCACATGCCGTAATTTATAGCCAGTTAAGAACTAAACCTTCCTGGTAACTTTGAACAAGCCCATTTGATAGGACGCAATGTGAAGATGAGCCCTAAGGAGCCAGGCTTAGAGATGCCAGTGGCTCAGGGAAGGGCTCCAGGTAAATGAACCACGTTCCCACGATGTTGCTGACAAATCAGGCTTTAATGCACTGAGTAAGACCTTAAGATAAGACGTGCACTAAACCCAGAGCATCCTGACAGCTGGAGTTGACAAAGAGCTCTGCCACCATTCAGCTGGCCTCNAGCCTGGAGCATTGCAGGGGGTTAGTGTGACCCAAGGGCAGGACCTAGCTCTTGCCCTTGTTGTACCTCGGACCATTTGCCATAAGGTGACGCCCATCGCAGCTGCTTCGCAAGCCTGGGGCGCACATAACCCTGTCCATGCACACACAAAACTCCTCCCTATCAGAACACTGTGCCAGGCTCCAGATTCTGACAGTACCAGCAATGTCTGGCACCTGCACACTTAGCACACAGGCACCACATTTGGCACCAGCACTGGGTGCTAGATGAAGACGTGCACACACTGTTTCAAATCGTGCTCTGAAGACATGTTCCAGCCCTGCCACAGGGCTGGAAAAAAAAGCCTATTTAGAAGGAATCAGGACTGGTCTGAGCAGGTCCATGATGCCAAGGCTTGTAGAGGGTCGCTTTTGCTACCTGGCATCACCGGCAAGATTACATAGAGAAACTTTTCTGTCTCCAGAGACACCAGAAGTTTATCTGCCAGGAGATTACTCAGCACAGGAGGGATGGTAGAACAAGACCTCTCCTTCATCCAACTCCTGGAAGTCCACCCTTCCGCCCCGAAATCCTTGCGAGGGCAGAGAAATCGACAGAAAAGCTCTTACCACGAGAAACAGGGCAGAGGAGACCGGTTTCAGTGCTACCACACTTCTGCTTCCACTCGGAGAAGACACCTGCCGTGCCCAGAGGCTTCGGAGCCTGTATGAGGCAGGGCGGCGGAGGAGGGAAGCAGCGTGACCGAGGCCCTGGAGACCAAACAGTGCAGTTTCTTTTGTCATTTGTCAAATAAGCTTGTAAAGAAAAAAAAAATAGGCTGCTGTCCTAAACAATAGCCTGCTGCAGTTCCAGAAAAACAGCTCGTCTGCAGTTTTCACCGCCCAGCCAGGCTCTACCCCAATGGGGTGGGAGCCGGTTGAATGTTTTAGTCAGCCAAAAAAGCAGCACCTCCTACAGACACTGAGCAACTTGGTGGCAAGAAAAGCATTTGCATGTCTGAAAGGCAAACGGGCATCTCAGCTACCTCCTACGGCGACGGCGACATAGCCAGACAAGCTGCCAGAGCGAGTTTTCCTCCCCTCCATCACAAGCGAGCACCGAGCAGCTTCAACCACCACCCAGCTCCCCCCGCAGGGGAAGGGGCAATCAATGCTCCAGACTAATTTTAAGCGAAGTTTTAGCACTTCCCGCCTGCAGCCGCCACGTGGGGCCACCAACCAAACCCAGCCTGGCAGAAGCCACCGTGACAGTCGTGGGGCTGCTGCAACAGGCTCTGCTGGGCACAGGGAAGGCAGACACCAGATTCCTCTCCTCCCGATTAACGATTTAACAGGGGTCTCAATCATCTTGAACCAACTTCCACTCCAAGCAGCTCCTAGAATTGCAGATTTGATCAAACCACCATCAAAAGAACAACTACAGCACAGCCTTTTTTCTTTCTGAGCTACGAAAGAGGAACCTCTGCCCTGACAGATTCTTCATTTGGGGCAAAGAAGAACTGAGGATATTCAGGCGGCTATTTCTGGTTTGCTAAGGAGGGGGCAGGGGAATAAAACAAAAAAGGCAGTGTGATCCCACAGCTGAACCGCAGAATTAGAGTCAGGGCACCTGAGGTCTATTCTTGGTTCTGGCACCAATGTGGTAAAGTCACTTCCCTGACGTGCCCTGAAAAATGGAAACAGCAGCAGAACTGGGAACACGAAGCAGCTTAGAGCGTTAAGATCCAAGCGCATGTGGGGTCCTCCTGCATCCAGAGAGCAGGACCTGACTGACAAGCCTTCTCCACTGCTTCTTGGGGTGGGGAATCTACTCCCATGGAAGGTAAAGGAGATGCCTAAATTAAATATAACCATTTAAAAAAAAATAATCAGTAAAACCAGCTAAAATGCTACTCAGGATGAGAAGCGGGCAGGTAATTACATACACTAAGCAGTACCACGACTGCGTGCATCTAAAAAGATCAGAACATTGAAACGCAGCAGGTTTTAACACATATCAGTCCCAGAGAGATTTGAAAGCCAACATATTCGGGTCAAATTCCGCACAACAAGCTTCAGCGTCGCAAGCCTCAAGAACAAACACTTCTCTATTTAAAGTACCAAACTCCTCTCAATTATCCGCCGCAAGATCCCGGGTGCAAACTCCGCAGCGTGTGTGACTTTAGGTGCTAACAAGGACAAGGCTGACTCACTTTCATCGCTTGGTGGGTGGCAGGGTGTCAAATCCCTTGGGATACTACCTTTAGGAGCAGGGATGTTCCAAAGAGGGGTTGGCCAGATGCCTTTGGGCAAGAACAGTTGGAAAATGGTCTCAAACCCAATTTTGTTGGAAGAAATGTCACACGAGCCCCAAACCCACTTATTCCATCGCTAGACAGGCACACGCAGCACCACCAGTAATGCTTGAAGCTTACCAGTTACCTTCCAGAGGTCTGCATGCCTCAGGAACAGCTTTAGGGCTTTGCTTCACTGTCCCTCTGAATGAAAACAAGCCAGAGAGAAGCCGAGCGTTTCTCGGCGGCCGTCTCAAAGGGCTGGCAGCTGCTGCCGTGCCTGAGAGCAGCCTCTGAGCTGGCAGCAGCACAGACATCACCTGTGATTCAGCTGTTTTGAGCACGCACAAGGCAAGAAAACCCAGAGACGTGGGTACAAGGTGCTGAGAGGGAAGATGCAGCCCTGGCTGGAGAGTCCTGTCCCCCTGCCCTCAGCCCACACCCTCTGGGAGGCTGCTCATTCACCTTGGCTTGTGTCCGCACCAGTGTGGCCGGCAGGACTAGCGCAGGGGCCTGTTCTACCAAAGGTGGGGAAGGAGAGGAGCTAACATCACTCCTACCTTCTGCTACACTGGGAAAGCAGCTCCAAAAGCCATGAGGAAGTCCAGGCAGTTCCTCTGCCCAGTTCCAGATGGAAGCACACACTGGGGAGTTTGTCATGAAGGTGCTGAGCCAAAGAAAACAAAAAAAAGCATTCAGGGCCTCTTCTAGAGAGTCACCGTATTACCATCACAGAAGCTGCAGCAGATAAGGCCTTTGATGTCCACTCTGTTCCGTAAGCGAGCATCCCATCTGCTCAAGGGATGAAGGAAAACCTACCTGCCTCACCTCTCATTTGACTGGCCCGAGCTTCCACACACTAAACTCCCCTGCCACCACCTCCAGTATTGCTCACAACAGGAAAAACTGAGCTACTGGTTGCCTGGGGTAGCTGAGAGCCACCCCACAGCAGCTCTGATGCTCTCCTCAGCGCTTGTTAAGGCATGAGGAACACACTCCAGAGTACAGTTTGAGTCTAAAAGTTATAGGTCAGCTCCATGAGCCTGATGTGTGCACACCAGCACCACCAGTCGGCATGTCTACGAAGGGTGGAGATCTGCCACTGCCAGAGTGTTTACTTCACTGCAGCTCTAAGAGCTCTGAGCAGGATTAGGTGCTTGAGAAGCCTGTGCTTTCCTCACACCCACATTCATTCACATTACCTCCAGAGAACACACCCTCGGGGTTGCTCCAGGGGTCACAATCAAACCTCCTGCCCTGACAGAAGGCAAGGGGAGGGCTTTGGGTGGCACGTGCCTGCTCCCAACAAGGCATCTCCAGCACGCAACTGGAGGCTGCCCTGACCCACTTCAGCTCTAGCCAGATCCAAGCAGAGATACTTCTTAGACTCCTGTTCCCGTTACTCATCTATTTGCATCTTCTATTTTACAGCATCAGCGCAAACAAAAATAAACCTGTTTCAGAGAAGCTGCTCCAACTGAAGCTTTAAGAGGTGAATGAAGAGCAACTTCCATTAGAAACCAATTGCAAACTCCAGAGTTTCTCTACTTGCTTTACTCCTTGAATCCATATTCTATTTGGTCAAGGGTCCACACGAGCAGTCAGCAGCTATTAAGCGCTCCCTGCTTTCTCCTCGATGGCACAGTTGGCTCCAGCCAGCAGAGGAGACACCGGCTCACAGGGTACGAGTAGCCCTCACAGAAACATGCTCAAGAAACAAGCACCCACCAAGCGTGTCCTCAGCAAAGCCCTGCAAGAGCTGAGATGACACGGGGCAGGCTCTTCGTAATGCTACCTTAGCTACTCCTGAACTACAACCACCACGGAGGAGCCAAACCAGCTCCCAGCTTTGTTCCCTTACACCATGATGATAATTTTGCTCCATGCAAAGGCACCACCACCACATTTGCACTTCCTACCTAAAGAGTTGGGAGGCTGCTCCAGGATCAGCTTAATGCAGAGCTGCTCTTCCTTCCAAGGCAAGAACAGACACAGAGAACATCGCGATTCAGGATCCCTGCAGCAAGCAAGTCTTTGGTGACCCACCTGAGTCAGGCGCAGGTCTGAGGCTGGAGAGAGGTGGCCTCATCTCCTTGTTCCAGCGCCAACAACCATCCGCAAGGTGAAGGAACCTGTCACCAAGTTTTCCAGGCAGGCTCAAGCTTACACTGCAGCTGAACTCCAGTGAAGAGTTTCACCTGGGGTGAAATGCTCCCTCCCTGGGTCTGAAGCTCCCCTCTTACTAGAACACAGAAAAAATCCTCCTTGGATACTCCGGTGACAACCTAGAGCTACCCAGATATGGAACTCTATCAGAATGAACTTCAAACATTCCCATTGCACGAGAAGTATTTCCACCCAGGCAAGCAGGAATAGAGCAGGAGTTGAGGGAACACCTAGACAACTGTCTTCTGCAGCCACCGGTCCAAAATACAGCAGGTAAGAGCAGGGAGACCCAGATGCGTAGAGGAGCACATGGGAGCACGCACTCAGCACTACAGCCCAGCAGAGATCCGGGGGACTTCCCTCACCCCAATCCTCTGCCCCTCTAGGGTCTGTCTCAAGCTCTGCAGCCAGCAAACACTGGAGGGTGGCTGGCAGCTGCTCATTAGCAACAACCAACCCCTGGACTGATTAATAGCTCTTGCTTTGGGGGGCTTTCGCATATACCTGCCACCACATTTGAAGACAGCCTGAAAACAGTCCCTCCCGCTGTTCTCGAGAAGAAAGGATGGGAGTCCATGACAACAACCACGCTTCCTTCTGTGCAACAGGTCTTTCCTTTCATCCTTCTGAGATATGGCTTTGCCTTGAAGACTTCAGAGCTATCTGCCAGGCAATGCACAGGCCACCTGCAGCTCGAGCCTAGCAGATTTTTTTTTTTTAAGCAACTACAGATAATCAAGCTTATTGCAAAAAGAAGTTGTTGTGCTCTGGGAAACAGGAGAACCAAAGGCTGGAAAGATTCAGCAGCACTCCCTGACTGAAGGCTGCTTCCCCAGAGCTCGTGGAGATGTAACCTCACCAGCTGGAGAATGAGATTGCGGCAGCAGCCACCCCAGAGAGGGTCCAGACAAAGCCGGAGCTGTGGCTTCAGGAGCAGATCCACAGAAAAGCTCAGATCCATCACCACGCCAGCAGCTTTGGGGGCACACAACAAGCAGAGAAGTAGATACAGCATCTGAGAGCAGCAGGAACAGCTCACCTGCTCCGGGCAGGCTCACCTAGAGAGGCCGACGTCCTCTCTGAAGAAGAGCTGATCCTTCTGAAAGTACCATTGCAAACTGAGTGTTAACAGACTGGTTTTAGGACCATTTCCCAGTGGGCGAGTCTGCTGTCCCACATAGGGGAGGGCAGGATGTAGGGCAGGACAGACCAGCCAAGCAGCTAGAAAAACCAGCCAGGGAGACCCAAAATCTGCTTGTGCGCTGCTGTCGCCCGCTCTGCAGGCGGAAACTGGATCGAGACCCCATTTGCTCAGGCTCCTTGAGGAACAAGCCCGGGAAGGTGAAGGAAACCATCAAGGGCAGGCCCATCTTGCTGCCTCTTAACCCCTCCTCACCTCTGTGGAGTGACGCAGTCTTAACACAAGCATTTGTCTGCTACGAGGCAACTTTAAAGAAGGGGAAACGAGAAACGCCACTGAAAATGGTGGGACTGGAATCATTTAAGGCCAGTTTCCTGCAAAAGCCCTTCCCGCGGCCACAGAGCAGGTTTCCGGGACTTGCTGAAGTGTTTCCAGGCTGCCAGATCTAGCGGCAGCAGTGGGTAGGAGTCGCCGTGCCTGCTATGAGACAGCACTTCGATCCTACAGCAAATAACTGCAGGCGGCTCCAGCCTGCAGCAGCTGCTGCCTCCCGGAGAAGCTCTCTCCAGACACCGGCTTCGGGGACCGGCAGCGCTCGGGGGATAACCAGACGCGTTCTTGGTGTGATACTGTACTGGAGCCAAAAGGAAAACTCCTTACAAATAACCTTGTCTGCGTGCAAGGGGTTCAGCGGCTTTTTGGGAAGGATTTAGGCAGGATGGGAGGGTACAAAGCAGCCCAGCTGCTCTGCGGCCCTCTCCGGCGCGGCCCTGGCTGGCAGCAGGCACCTGATCCCGCTGCACCAAGCCGTGCGGTGACACCGCGCAAGGTGACACCAGGAGGGTTGGCAGCCAAAGGTCCTTCCCGGGCTGCGAAAGCTCGGCGCTGGCAGGGACTCTGCAGCCAGGAGAGGAGGTCCCAGCTCATCAGTACTCAAGCACAGGCACTGCAGGGGACCACATCAGCAATATTTTTAGCCTGATTGTTCAGGGTTGTTTTTTTTTTTTCCCCTCCCCACATTTCCTACCCTTCCAGCCACCTCCCCGCAGGGTCTGCGCAGCTGAGTCACTGCTGGAACCTTCCAAACGCTTGGGCACCAGCAGCACAACAGCTCTGCTTGGCAGTGCCAGCCCTCCCCAGCCCCTAGAGACGAGGCCAGTGCTGCCGCAGCCTCACCTGCTCTCAAGACACCTCAACAAGGCCCCCAGCCCTTGGGGTCAGACAAACTAACAGCCTCCCAGGCCTCAGTGCAGGCCACCAGGAGCACCAGGATGCAGCAGCAGCCTCTCCTCTGCCACAGCACATCTAGGCCACCTGGAAGCATCCGTCCAGCTTTCAGACATGGGAACACTCCTCCACTACCCAGCAAGGAGTCAGTCTTTCAGAAGATTCTCCTCAACTACAAGATGTCCCCTCCCAAGGAGCTTCACGTTGCCACCCCAGGGCCCTTGCAAAGGAGGGAAAGATGTGGCGCTGCAGCCGTGGGCAGGCTGAGACCGTGCAGAGAGTTACCAGCCTGTCGCTTCTCCAGGGAGCGTATGCCAGCCCCACAGCCCCTGCAGCCCACACCAAGGAACTCTCCTGGCCCAGCTGCAAGGGAGAAGGCAGTTTCAGGGCTACAACACCCCCAGCCAGATGGCACTAGACCCTCTGCACAGCCTCAGAAGGCCCCAGACTCCTCTGTAGAAGCAGCATGGCTGGGTTTGGGCTGATTTGACACCCCATCCATCCCCCTTTGTGTAGCAAGGGAAATGCCAGGAGTGAGAAGCAAGAAAAGTGGCCTCTCCAGAGAGTGATGGGTGCCATCTTCCAGCAGCTGTCAAACACCCACTGGGTGCAGATCAGCAGCACCCAAGGGTTAGATCCTTCCTCCAGCTCTTCCCCGGCCTCTGCGGCAGGCAGAAGCTCTGGCACGATGTGCTGCAGTCAGCAGGGGCACCCAACACCACAGACACCCTCTGTGAGCAGGGAGGTCACCGCAGCACCTTCACATCAGCTCCAAATCTCTCTCTCTCCTCAAACCAGCGATGTCGGTGCCTCTGCCAAGGCAGCCTGGTGGGAAGGCGGCCGAGAGGGCGCTGGAGACAGCTCCAGATGATCAGGTGGGGCTGGGACATCTGCCTGGGTGTGCGACAGCACCAGGCTGCAGCGCCATTGTGCACCAAGCCCCGCGAGCTGCGCCTGGCAGCAGCAGCAGCAACTGTTTGCTGGGGGCCTTGCCTGCTTTGGGCAGGCTCTTTACACATTAAAGATCCCATAGAACAGGCTCAGGACCCTGGAGTTTAACCGAGGGGCTCAGCACACAGCTCTAAGGCACCTATAACTTTCCTTGCCAGCTTGGAGAAGGAGGAAGTGGCAGGAGGAGAGGTGCAGAGCATGTGGTGTTCCCTGTTCATTCAGGGAAGCCCAAAGGACCACACACTGGAGCAGACCAAAGCTTAATAAAGCTCCTGCAGACCCCCAGAGCCTGCACTAGCCTCCCCCAGCTAACTTGTGAAAATTCGATGTAGCAACGCAAGCGAGCTGTGCTGAGGAAGCTGCCCGTTCAAACTCCATGGCCCCACAAGTGATTGATTTTTGTTTTGCAGTTTTACAACCCCTGAGGCAACATTGAGGGCTGTCCCCCAGCACTTCCCACCCCAAAGGTAGGATCCCCTGGGAATCCGAGGTGGTCCACAGGACCCCCTCGCCCCCATAAACATCTCTGTGGGCAGATCAAGCTGCCCAGGCCATCCCCAGAGCTATCGACATTCCTGTCAGCACCAACTTTACGCCTGGGGCCTCCCGTGTCACCCAAGTCTGCGCAGAGATGCGCTACCCTTTTCACAAAGCAGCAGTGCACTGCTATAAAGGGATGAGTTTCTGTAGCAACCAGGCTGAACTTGTACAAACTCTGCCAAAGCACTAGATCTTTCCATGGACTCAGACTTGAATGAGCACATCACCGCTGGGGAAACTGGTTTACAGCCCCTCAAAGGCTGTGAAACGAACTCTCCCCTCCGTTCTGCCCCCCTGCTCCATCACCAGGCCAAGGAGCTGCATTAAGTTGGCGCACGCAGCACCCCTTGCTCCTGCTGCGATGTGACCGAGGAGGCTGGTGGCCCTAGAAGAGTTAACCGCACCCTGCATCACTCCAGGGGCAGCACCCAGCATCCCCAAACCTCCTCATCCCATCCCAGCTGCAAAACCAGCCTGGAGAGGATTGAGGGGGAAGGGCAAAGCAGCCAGTGGCGCGTGGCTGCGAGCCCACACCCTGCTGATCACGTAGGTTTGCACTGGACCAAAAGAGTTAAAGTGAGAAGCCATTCTGCTGCATCTCCTCCAGCCCCCCGCCAGGCACAGCCCTGCTATTTCCAGTGCAACGGGGGAGTGGAGAAGGCTCATCCAAGTCTCCCGGCCAGGCTGGGAGCTGCCGGCTGAAGTTGGTTTAGTCAGGTGCCGGCTGCACTTACCACACCCCAGAGTTTGGGTGTCAGAGCGAGCGGTGGTGCTCCCCACAAGAACACGCACCCCCTTTCTGCAGAGCTCCCAGTCACCAGGGATTTTCTCTGGCTGCCGGAGCGAAGTTCAGCCTCGCTCCAACCTGGTGTGTTCAGCCTCCTGACACCACACCCCCCACCCACTCCCTCTCTGAACGCAGGGAGAGGGTTTTCTCCTCTCTCAGCGAGGCGATTCCTTCAGTGCCGAGGAAAAAACCATTAGCCTGGGCACTTCTTGTCTGCAGTGAACTGACAGCAGAGCAGAGGGGGCTCTGGCACAGCCAGCCACAACCTCCCCAACTCCATCGCCACATTACACAAGCATCACAGGCCGAGAAGCCCCTGTCGCTACCCTGTTACACAAGCAAATCACCAAAAAGCTCCCAAAACCTCACGAGGAATCCAACAACTGTTGCTGTGTGTGTCAGCAGACTCACCGGACTGTGTGCTGGTTTGTGCTGCAGCGTCAGAGTCCTGGGTGCTCCAGGGTCTGTCCCACCCGGTCAGGTTGAGGGACTGTAGGCCAAGGCACAGATCGTTGGTGTCTGGGAGGCCACGGGAAGACTCTTGCGTGGACGTGGGGAAAAGCATCCTGCTTGCCACCGCTTCTTCAGAGTCCTGGAAGTCTGCTCAGATGGAGAACAAACAGAAGCTTGAGAGTTCAGGGGCTGCTTTTTTCTTTTTAAAAAGAAGGAGTTTTTTTTTCCCCCGAAGCGTTGAGCCCCGAGCCAGGTCTTGCGCCGCTCTGAAGCCACGGCTTCTGCAACTAGCAGTTGGCACCCCAAAAAAAGGGAGGGCTACCATATGTCCGGGAGCCAGCCCCCCACCCCCCTCAGCCCCTCCACCTTCCTATCCCGTCTGCATTACTGACTGGGTCAGCATGTGACCAGGCTGCTGATGCTTACTGTGCTGACAGTGACGTCACACAGCCATGCAAGAGAACTGCATCAGCTCTTACAAAAGCAAGGTAAAAGAAGAAAGGCTAAAGATTCCCCCCACCCCACCCCCCCAAAAAAAAAGCAAAGCTGGCAGGCAGGAGGGGAGAGGCAGCAGCTCCAGTAAATCGAGGGAGGCAGGCAGCACAAAAGCAGGGCTCCGCGACACGGCAGACGAGGCAGCAAATCCCCCCAGCAACGCCGAGAGCGGCGGCGGCAGCAGCAGCAGCGACAGAGCAGACAGTTAGTTTTAGTGCTACCCAGCTCTCCTGTCCCCGCCTCCCTCCACCCACAAAACCCCCAAAAAATAAAAAAACACTTTAGCCCTGGACAGGCTCCAGCTGCTGGCTCCAGTTCAGAGCTCGATGCAAAGCTTCGCAATTCTGCTAGCATAATCTATTCAGTTCAACTTGGCCACCGTGCCTCCCTGACTCGGCATTGTTTACCACTGAGTAACCAGGATAACCATCAACCCCCCAGTTACCGGGCAAGAAGCCCACTATCCTGGGTCCGGCCTGAGCAGACACATCACACTGGTGCAGGGAGAAGAGGACCGGCCGGAGTGTGTCTGACATCGGGAATTTTTCACGGCCTGTTTACTTTCCGCCTGCCTGGACCCCCCCCTTTCCCAGCCCTCCCCTCCCCTGCAGGGTGTTCACAAGGCGACAGTACTGGAGACACCGGATTCTTGCCTTGGTTTATGCCTGTGCCAACAGCCTAAGGAAACGCAGCAGGTTCATAGTCTGAGAATTTCCAGTTTAATGCAGGGAGCTGATGAAACCACAAGATGCTCAGCTGTGGTACCCGAAATCTGAGTCAGAGGGCATTTATAAGCCAGCTCCCAAGCAGCAGCAGCTGTCTCCTCCTCCTCCCCCTGCCTCCACACCCTCCCACTGTGCCATCAGATGTACACCTCGAACACACACACCCTCCGCTCCTGCCTCTTCAGCGGGCGCTGCAGTGACTCCAGCCTGTCACGTTATCCCTCACGTGCAGCCCCGGCCACCCTAGATAGCCCAACAGCATTCCTGGCCTCCTTTCCCACAGCCACGGCCACATCCCGTGCCACGCTGCTTGCCCAAGCTGGTGGCACTTGGGTACCCACACAGGCTGCTTGCAGAGGAGGGACCCTCGCCTTTGCCCCATGGAGATCTGGGGAGCACCAGCATTCCCAGTTGAAACACTGTTGGCAGGAGGAGAGTGGTGAAATCCTTACCTGCTGGCAAGATGCCACCTTCCCCCTTCCCAGCAGCAGCCTCCTCCACAGCACTTCACCAAGAGAGCATCCACCAGGGTGGCTTTCTAATCCCCGAGTAGTACTAGTACAAGCAGCCGTGCCAACTCTGTCACGTTACAATCGAGCACCTGTAACAGCACCGAATATTCCCCCAAAAGCATCTTGCTGCCTCTTCAGCAAGGGATTTCACCATATCCTTTCTGCCAGCAGAGTTCTCAGCAGGCTGGTTTTGGACAGGCCCTAACCAAGCTTCTATCACGGCTGTAGGGACGAGAGGAGAAAGGCACATTGCTCAGACAACTCAGTTCCCACAGCAACCATAACTTGCCCATATGAATATGGAACATCTCAGCATTTATGAAAATGCACAAGTGCTGCACCTCTAGCCCAGAGCCCTAGCATGGGGAGAGGATGACCTTCCCTCTGGGGACCAGGATTTCGCTCGGTTTGATGCCATCTTCAAGATTAATTCCCACCAAGCTTCAGCTTTTGGGAAGCACACAGAATATCAATGGGCAGCAGAACTTGAATCCCACCCAAAGTCCCTCCTCCAACATCTTGGAAACCCACCACTGGTGAGGAACAGATTTATCTGCAATGGGAAGCACTCCCTCTGCACTATCCAGCCCTGTTTTCCTTTGTTATCCCTATTTTTCAGGAAACAAGCTAGTCTGTTTCATGAAACTCCATCAAATTCAAGTTCAGAAGATCTGTATTTCCTCCCGATGACTAAAGACAAGCTCCCTGCAATTCAGTTACAGGTGTAACTGCTGGAGCACAGGGTAGAATTTGCTTAATTAACCAGTATTTTTTAATTAGACCTTTTCCCAGCCGAAGCAAACGGCCAGCACAAGACTATTTCCCCTTCAGCACTCCCAGCCACACCAAAAGATGGATACAGGTCATCAAGGAAAAACAACAGCTTAAAAATAGAATTTAAGAGCATTTCTGGAAGAGCCATTTTGCAATTCAGAGCCTGGAAATTTGTTATGAAGCAATCGATTGTTAATGGCAGAAAGAAATAATAGGATCCTGGGGCAGGAAGAATTAATTTCTTGCAAAATTCCAGTCTAAAGAGTCATTACCTCAAGTTATTCATAAGAAAACATCTAACAAATATTAAATAATTTTACTTCGCAACCTGAGACAACCCAGCTAAGCCCCAAACACTTCTCTACAGAAGCCCCCAGAACCAGCATGAATCTTTCCAACCTGTTTTTTCCCCTGGAGTCGCCACTGGAAGCCAACCATCCTGGCAGAGGGAGCCACACTGCGCAGGGCTCGTGCTCGAGTGACTGGGAGAGACTGAGCTCCCGCCTCCCAAGGCATTTTGGTTTGGTTTTAACAGCATCGTGAGAAGAAAGTCCTTAGTAAGAGGCTCCTGTGCCCGTCTCTGAGCAGGATGATGCCCTCCTGTTTGCCCGGGAGATCCCTAGAGCCAGGACACACAGCCAGACAGATTTCCACGGCACCACCCAGACCAAAAGCTGCATTTTCCAGACTTCAGATGTTAGCGTTGCATTTAAGACGTTCCGAAGGCTTCTTAAAGGTGAGCATCTCCGCACCGCTCAGCTCTCAACCTGCACTTAAACTCTACGAGCCCAGACAGCTTCAGCCCCAGCCACTTGTTCCCACCCCGCCCTGCTTACACCAGTGCAGGCAGATGAGTTTCCACACAGGAAGCCGGGCTGAGGAGCTGCTCTGGTTCAAACAAAGCCACGGGGAGGCAGTTTCAAGCCCGGCTCATTCCCCTGAGCTGGTTTGTGGTGTGGCTGCACCAACCAGGCATGTGAAACAGGAAAATGGTTGGAAAATTACAGCCTAAGCCTGCACAAGGAGGACAAGCAGGGACTGGCACCAGTCACAAATGGGAAGGCAGCTTGCAGCAGAAGCATCATTTCACCTTCCACACCTGTTTTTAAAGTCCAGGAATTGCATCCCTAGAAATTAAGCTTCTCAAGTATGTTTCACACATGATACAAACAAATCTCAAGTGAGGCTTGAGAGACTGGGCCAATTGTATTCCTGTGGTACGCTGGGGATCATCAGGAGCTTAGGAGACCTCTTGTTAGGACTAAAACTACTAGTTAGAGAGATTTTCCTCACACGCAACTAAGCATCTGCCCTGGGAGCCGAAAAATTCCTTAGGTGGAGACATTTGCTGTTGCTGAGTGACCTGTTTTCACAGCCAGGCAAAGGAATCTCTGCCTTCTTCCCAGAACCACAAACACTTGCAGAGCTGGCAATGAGCTATTTAAGAAACCAAGGACGAGAGCACTGCTATCAGCCTTGCTGCTCTACCTGCCTCTCCCAAGAAGATCACAGCACCAAAGCCCGAACAACAGAGCACCCTACATCAGAGAACACATTGGATCTTCAAACACCATCCAATCTGGGACCACCTTGGAGTGCAACAGCTCTAGAGGCTGTCTAGAGGCCCTGCTCTCTGCAGATCACCCCACGGTCTGCTTCTGCTCGCAGATCTGATGAAGAAACCAATTTACCAGAGCAACCCATTAATGGGACACTTGAAACAGAAATGCCCAACCCAAAGGCACCTCTCTTTTGGGAGCACAGGTGCTGAATTGCACTATTCTGGATGTAGCTGCTGTATAGCATTTAATTGAGGCAAGCAGAATGGGGCTCAGCTGCCAGCTCAAGGCAGCAGCTCCTGCCTCAGGAACCTTGTCAACTCCACACAGTATTTTGGGTCTCTGCACCTTAAAACATTTTGTCCCCTCATCAAAGACCCCACACATCAGGTCAGCGCTGTTTACTCATGGCTGCAGGGCTGGGAAGAGCAAGGGAATTTACATTCTAGCACCAGAGAGGACATTTTAGGTGGCTAAACAAGTGATAGGTCATTAATTGCCTGCAGTTGAGAGCAAACAGGAAACCAATTGAGTCATCAGCTAGTCGGGGTTTGCATTTGTCCTTCAGTTTCCCTTAAATAAGAGAATCATTAGGACCTGATGGGCCACAACTAACAGCCTTTCCACTGGAGTTGACACCTTAAGCCACTCCTACCCCCAGGAAGTCATTTAAGCATCTCCCATTTGTTCGTGCAACTGTCAACTTAATAGCAAAGAATGGCTGCTCCGTCTCGGTTAAATGAGCAGAGCTTAATGAAAGGGAAATCAAGGCTGCCGGGACATTTGTGGTACCTGCTCTCCCTTTAGACGAGGCAGCTCGGCACGGTAAGAGGAAAGGCTGAAGAGGGAGCTGTACTCACTGTTCCTCTTAAAGCTGGAAGTTGTGCCTCTGGAACAGGCTGATGATTTCAAAAGCTGGTTTAGGGTTGGGGTTTTTTTCTTTCAACCTAATCTAGTAGCAGCACCTTCCACCCAGCAAGGTCCAGCTTTAAGGGCTGGCCAGCAAACCACCTGCTACCTTAAGAAACTGGCTTCAGTTACATTCCTCTGGAGAGCAGGAGGAACACGCAGATCAGCCCTAAATCTGGGAGAGGAGGACCACACTCCTTGTGAAGCAGCTGCTCAAGGACAGGCTGCAGGAGTCGAGCTGGTGGGAGATGTTGACTCCTGCCTCTACCAAGGCCACACACTCCCTCCCATCTCTACCACCACACTAAAAGTCACTAAATCTCCATGCTACACACAACCTTGCTGAGGAAGTTTTCTGCCTTTCTTCAGGGAGGACCGAACCAGCCTGAAGCACCCTGTGATTCTGTTCCAGAATTGACCAGACAGGTTCTACACCACAGCTTTCACCACACCACTGCACTGCACCCTTCAGTTTGGGCTTGCAACCAAAGCCCTGAGCTTTAAGAACTCCTGGAGTAAGTACCCACAAATCACCACAGTGGTGGCAGTGGTGGTCAAGCTGGGATCATTTTGACAAGGCAACTGAGTTCCAAGGTTAGATCAACAACAAACTGATCTTTACAGAGATTTGACACCAGGTAGGACAAGCACAATCTCCAGCAGCAGTCCCTCTTGCCACACAGCTCTGCCTGCATCCGGATAACTCCCAAGATAGCTGTGTCAGATCCAGGACCGCTGAATGAGCTAGTTTCTTCTCACATTGCTCACACTGCTGCTGGGCTGATCTCTTCTCAGTGCTGTCTTGCTACACATCTCATCACATCCGGGAAGGTGTCTCCACACGTGTTACCCTCAATAGCATTAATGAAAGGTCACGAACTTCTGCCATCCCTTCCCCACCACGTGTAATCCTCTTAGTGCTGAAAGGGGCTGCTTAAACACAAGTCCAATCCAGGATAAATTTAGTTTGACTCAAGCAAGACAACTGAAAAAGCTCAAGGGACCATGAATAGATTAAAGTACTTGTATTTTCCCAGCTGGAAAAAAATCTCCTCCCCAACAACAAGAGTTTAAGTTCTAGAAAGCCAGTCCCTTCATCAGTTAGAGCTCCTACATCCAGGGTGGGTCTCCAGGCTCATTAAGACCACTCAAGCAATACTTGAAACAAAGGAAGCAGCTTGTGCACTTTACTGATCCAGAGACAGAAGGGAGCTTGGAGAAGTGCTGCATTCAGGCCCTCGTTACCTGCTGAGAGGTCCTGCCTTTGAGCTAACGAAATGCAGGCTAGTAATTGTGAGCTGCCAATGCACCAGCAGGTGCTGACTCATGCACATATTTACAGCCGATAACGGCCAGGGTAACACAGGTTCTGCTCTATTATCAGCCTGTTGTACAGCCCAGAGGCACCTTCTGAAAGAGGTCACGTGTTTTCACCAGCCTAAACACTAAGGGCACCCAAGGTAACTGCTTTCTAGCCCCAGCTCAGCATCCTCCAGGAAACAGGCAAGACTTTTCCTCAGGACATCACAAGCGTTTGTGCCACTGCGCAAGGGATTTGAGAAGCTAAAAGCCTCCTGTCAGGTGAACCAGTGCTGAGCAGGGCACTCCCCTGGGTCCCCAAGCACCATGAGTGGCTGGGTCAGCACCCACTCGTGAGACTGGCCTCAAGTGCTATGTCAGGAACAAGAAAAGCTGCTTAGGATGTTCCCAAAAGCACAACTTCAGCTGCCCCACAGCAGAAGTAACGTTTGCTAGGGGAAACCTTCCTGTTTTACACACAAGTCCCACTCTACTTGTCTTACAAGAGGTGTTCATAGGAGTTACTTGATGACAGCCTGAAACATGAGCACAGTTGAACACCACCAAAGGGAAACTCACCACGTTCCCAAACAAGGCACCACTGCTCAGCAGCTTCACACCAGGCAAGACCCTCTGCTCCAGCCGTCCATACGAAACACCACAGACAGCAGACACTCACATGCAGGGGGTCACTAAACTAGGTCATCTTATTACCCCAGTCCCTCAGAGAGGAGCTTTAACAGTCTAGAAGATGGTATTGCAAATTAGAATTGAGTCCAGACATAACCCACATCTTCACAGGATAAAGCTGCTCTAGTGGGCTGGGATAGCTTCTTTATAAACAAGGTTAACTTTGGCAATAAGTGAAAACTTCGTTAGGAAATTAGGAACATTTCCTTCCCAATTATAAATGGAACACAAAGGGCTAGAGCTAAGATTTCAATGAGGCAGCCAGAACCAACTCTTTCAGGAACTTGTACGGAGATGAAGGAAAATACTGAGGTTTATTTCTCCCTTATGCTTCCAGCGCATCAACATCGGCTACAACACTCACCGCCACTGTGCCAAGCGACAAAGAACACCAGCTAAACAGCTCAGTACAACAAATCCCTAAACACACATCACTGACCTGAACTGGTTAACATTCCCTACGCAACTGCTCAGGAGTAGCCACCATATCCCTCCAATACCATCTTACCGGGCACGTTTCAAGCAACGCTGCCTATAGACGCATCCCTCGAAGCAAACGATTCACTTCCGCTGGCGTTTCTGCAGCGCCAGCACGGGATCACATGGCCGGATCAGCCCCAGGTCCACAGCGCTAAGCCCTTCGCATAGCCGGGAGATTAAGCTGCACTGGAAGTCATCTGGTAGCAGTCATTTCGCTAGCCCAGAACAAAGTCACACAGCACAAGCATCAAACAGACCCACGGGATGCTCAGACACCCGCTTGCAGCTTTTTTTTGTACACCCGTTTGATTAAAACTCAAATTATCCATGAGCACGAGACAATCCCTTCTCCAAAGCTTTCCTGCCTGCAAGGTCACCAGCTGGGGAGGTCTTCCCCCTTCCCACTTCCTTCTGGGGCAAGTCCAGAGCATCAGTTTGTTTCCAGTAATGGCCAAAGTGTTTACTGACCCTGTAATTCAGAGGCTGGAGGAGCAGCAACAACCACGTACGAGTGTCCAGATCCTTGGCACAAACACCGTTGCACAGAAACACGCTGGCAAGAGGAACATCAGGCACCAGACAGGTAGATTTACAGAAGGCAATATCTGCCAGCAGGGGGACAAAACCACGTCCTTCACTGAAAACTAAAATTGGACCCAATGCTCTTTGCTCTGGCACAGAAGCTGGGCAGAATATATTTTGGTGCACTCTTAATTACACGATTAACTGACCTGGAGCAAACAGTTATTCAGAATTCCTCTGCATTTTTTTGCACATCAGCCATAGTAACCACTAATAGATTAGTCCTACCTCCAGGAGAGGTAGACTGAAGGAGCCTTCTGGAGCTACCTCAGCCAGAAGTTGTTGGCAGATCCTGCTCACCCAATGACTCATAGCATCATGGTGAGCATAAGACACCAGCCCAGGCACCTCCACACTGCCAGGATTATCCATTTCAAGCACTACAGCAGCATTACCACTGACTCCAAGCATCCATCCACTCACAACTGACAATTACCACCACCACCACCACCGTACATCTTCTGGGTCCAAGCGGCTCCTCCCATTCCACCAGCCCCAGATCCTCCAGCTCACCTCGAACCCAGCCACACACATCACCTGGCAGGACGTCCCGTTTACTTTTGGTGACGGGCGTGGTGCAGACTCCACTGAAATCCAAAGAGTTGTCCAACATTGCATTTATTCGGCGGAATATATCTGCATTGCTGCAAGTGGAAAGGGCCGGGGTATCCGGGCTATCCCAGCAGTCTTTTATGCTCCTCCCAGTATCTTCTTTCTGGTAAAAAAAAAACAACCAACAAAACCGAGTGTTAGTGTCAAGCAGGCTGGTCCTTATGACTCGCCTTTCAACACATCACGGAGAGGCTGGATTGTCTCCAACACCCACATTAGCTTCAGCTCCAGGTCTTAGCACCGCAGCACAATTCTTAGTGTTAAAGATAACGGGGAAGCAAATGGGACCGCAATTTGTGAGCATGCCAGGACTGCCCCAGTCACAAACCGGTACCAGTGTATGATGGCTGGGATGAACAACACCTTGGAACAGCTCAAGCCAGCAGCTACACACCACTTCAGAAGACAGGTTTGCAGAAATAACACGTGGCTTCCCAGCTAATCAAACATAGCCCCAAATGCCAAGGTCTCCCTTGGAAAAGGTAGAGAACTGAAGCCTGAGCTTCCTTTTAGTTAGCAGCTCCTGACCACAAAGGGAGGTTACCACAAACCAGACCTAAAACTGATCTACCAGCATCAAGGTTCTGGGACCATCCTAAACAACCACAGCTCTTGCAACGCTTCCTCTGCATGAAAAAAAGATCAAACTCCTCCTGCTTCCTGGTGCCGGTCCAGAGAACCAGCAAGAGCAGCGGCTTCTGCCAGCTCCACATCCCAGCTTCCACTTCCAGGCTTGTTTTGGTGCAGCAGCAGCACAAAACATCCCAGCCTCGGCCAATCTCGAAGCCGCTAAACTTCACCTCCAACCAGCATTTCTGGACCGAGGGCAGGTCCTTCCTGCCACCCAAAAGCCTCCAAAGTAGAACTCTGCTGCTGAACACACCGAGCAAACGAGACACAGCAGCCAGCGGATCTAAACCGGGCCGTTTGTACTCCTCAAGGAGACATTTCGTACATCCACTTTCTGGATGTGTTCCTGCAAGGCTTTTGGGCCCGACTGCCCCCACGTTTCCCCTCCTCCTTCACCCCCCAGCAGCAAGCCAAGCTGGTTTTGCTTCCAAATCAGCCCGTACTGACCTTGGCAGTGCGCGGCCTGTGGCAGGACGCAGGTTTCAGCCGAATTCCACCCGGACACGGGAATTTTAGCCCAGCCCCAGCACGGCACTTGCATTTCCCCTCACCCCGTCGTTAGGAGCAGTTTTACTGCCATAACACATCATCTGATCGTTTTCTCCACCCACATGAGCTTCCCCCCACCCACCACTTAGCTAAAAAAGCAAAGGAAACCCTGTCCTGGAATAAGCTCCTGAATTTCCAGCTCCCACCATGCCTCCAGGCAGCACCTGAACAATCGACGGCAGACTTGAGCCCGTTGAGAGCTGTTAACATCCACTGAGCACCGGGAGCTCTGGCTATTGAAGAGCTCAGCCCACCCCCAGCCCAGGTTCTGGGCTCTGCAAGCCAGGGGTGAATCAGGTAGCGAGCTTCAGGCTAGAGGAAAGAGGCAGAGCAAGGGAAGTCACCTGTCTCCAGAGCAGCCGAGGAGCAGAGCAGCTCAATTTAAGTGAGCCTTGCCAGTCATCTTTAATAAAAAGAAGTGCCGCATCAGGCCGCTTTGGCACAAGTGTGAAACTCCATCTTCTCCTCCCATTACTGCTAAAGAACCACTTACAGCAGGAGGCAAAGCTTTTCCCCAGGAGCTTGTGCTAGCAAGACAAAAATAAACCCAAGCAACAAAGCAAACGCCTGACCCGTTCCTGCTCATTTAGCATCTGATGCTTCCCACAACTGGCAGCACTGGGACTGCTACAAAACACGAGCAGAAAACAGCAAGAGCACGGCCGAGGCCTTCCACAAAGATTCCTTCCACTTAAACCCTTCCCCTTAACCTTAAGGCTGTCAGGAATATCCTAGAAGTGCTGCAAGCATCCAGGACACAGAGCTGCCATCAGAGCCCTTAAAGGAGGTGGCTTGTGTCTCTGCAAAGCTCGCCCTCCAAGATTTGAGAGGAGCTCTGCAGGTCTTCAAAGCACACAGGATCCAAGCCACTCGGCAGCCTAGTGGAAAGTTTGGCAACTGTAGCTGAAGAACACGCCCACAGCCATTCCCCAAGGAAAGGGGAACCTCTGGAGTACAGTCCATTGTTTCCCGGCACAGCTAAACGCTTAGCCAAGGGCCCACATCCAGCATGAAGATGCCTCCTCAGGATGCTCCGAGGCCTCACCACCACAGCAGAGAGCTGGCGTTTGCCGGCTCTGCGTGGAGAAGCCGGCAGCCAAAGCACGGCAGCTGTCAGGCCTCTGGGATTCCCATCCCGTCAGCCCCAAGCAAACCCCAGAGCCGCAAACAGCAGTTTACCTGCTGAAGATCCCGCTCCAGAGACACGGGCGCAACCTGCAGTAGCTCAGTCAGTGGCACCAAAGCCACCAAAGATGTGCAAGGTAAGTGGAAACAAAGGTACCTCCGCAGCCCTGAGGCTGCCACGCCTGCAGGAAACTTACAGATAATGAAATCCCAGGGCCCAGCAGAACCCTCGGCAGCGCTGGCACAGCATTAGGATACCCTAATCCTTCGGGAAGTCATTAAACACAGCTCAGCTGTTGGCACGGCCACGACATGCGTTAGCTCCTGGGGATGCTCTGAAGCAAACAAGGCTCATCCACCTCAGCTACAATTTAGCCTTCGCTTTTTACTTCTTTTGTAGAAATCCCACCAGGGCAGCACTGGGTCGATGCCCGGAGGGGTTCTCACCCCTGTGGCTGCAGCCAAGAGGGCCTTGAATCCCAAGCCAAGATTGAAGATGCTGTTAAAATGGGCTCAGTCTCAACAAAATCAAGCCAAGGTGGCTCCAAGGCAGCTCTAAAATTCTCCTCACCGTCAGCAACAGGCTGAGCTTAAGCAGCTCTCCCAGGGTTTGCTGGGTGGAGATGGTCTAGAACACACCTGGCAGGAATCAAGAGTGGAACAGCTGCTGCTGATATTAATTTACAGGGGACTTCAGAACAACCTCGATTTTCCCCAAACTCCTGTTTTTAATGAAGCTTCCCTGCCGAGGCACCTAATTTGGGGGAATTTTCGGGGGGCACGGGAATGAGATGCTTTGCAGCTATTAACCAAGCAGCTCTAGAAACAACCAACATCCCAGCTGCCTGTTACAGCGCATTAGCGAAGCAGAAGAGGGCTTTTAATTGCTTTAGGGAGCCCGGTCCTACCGAGATAAAACTGCAGCAAAGGAACGGGATCCCGAACCCTCTCTACAAAAAGCAGCTCCCACTTTTTGCGCGGCTCTACAGCCGGAGCCCCTCACCCACCGCATCGGGAAAGCTGCTGCAACGAGTTTTAATTGGTTTTAGCTGAGGAGTAATGAAGGGTAAAAAAAAAAAAAAAAAAGCTTGTTTTTCAGCCTTGGCCCATCCAGCGCAGCCAGGGACCAAACCTCCTGGGTCACCAAGAGCAGAGTGAAGGAACGGCTCGAACCGACAGAGTCTGGAGACTTGAAGCAGGACTCGAAAAAGCTCCCTCAAGCCCCAACAGCCCCGCACACAGCTCAGCCCCTCAGCCAGGGGCGCTCCCGCAGCCGAGGGGGCAGCTCCCGGAGCGGGCCCGGCTCAGGGGGGGACACCCCGGGCCCCGCTCGGCCCCTGCCACGGCCGGACCCGCCGGGGGGGGGGGGTGGGGAAAGGGGGGGGAAGCCGCGCGGCACCCCCCCCC